>JABXWE010001355.1:0-60418 GCA_014611495.1 Limonius californicus | reverse complement strand
TCGCCCTGTATTAGTTTTCTTGGTAAGGTATACTGGTGATGTGCGCAAGCTGTTTTTTTATAATTTTAAGATAACCTGAACGACCGGCAGCGTAGTGGTCGTTGGTTCAAAAAATAATATTTTTCGATAGGATTGATTGGAGGCGGTGGTTTAAATAAATAAACTTATAATAACCTGTCATCTTCAGTAGAAACTTTAATTAACTAAAGTAACTTAGCTGAGCCGACTTATTCAACATATTAGCTATATGCAAAATCATTTCTTCTACATACCAAAATACAAAAATTATACGGAAGAGGCCTATTAAAAAAAACAATATGTTAATAGCCGAGAGGGCTATCACACAGTTTTCCCAATGACTCCAGACCGTACTGCATCTTATTAATAACTATTTAATTGTAACTACCTAAACCAATTCAATGTACGTGTCAACCTAATTTCAAACCTTGGGCTGCAGCACCGCTCTCATGTCATGCAAAACCTTCTATCTGTTTTGCACATCAATAACCACTTGAGGCTTTTCTGCCAACTTTCTAATATTTTCAAAGTCAAACCTAATAGGTATGTAAAGTCTAAGACTTTTACCACGTCGTCGTAAGATTGATTACTGCTGACGTTTCGCTAGCCGTTAGAAGTAGCATTATTTGTTTATAAAGTGTCAACACCAAATTTGTGCCTGCAGAAAGGTCCAACATTTTAAACAATGGCCAAATTAAATATTGGAAAGTACCAATACTTGATGTACAAGATTACATTTTATTAGTAAGATGTCTGGGCGTTCCCTTTGTTATCCATTATCGTTACTTCTGAGAAATTTCCACACCGAATACTATCTGTAACTGTAATAATTTGTATTTTTGTTGAGTTACGTGATTTTGGAGCACTTTAGTTAATATTTTGAAGAGCAAGCATTCTTGCTTCTCAAGGCAGAAAAGCTACAGGTCGGTCCATCCTGATAATGCTGGGTGTAGTTCCCAAATGACGACGCGGTCTAAGCCGAAAGTAAATTGTAATATTGACAGTTCGAGAAACCGCGAAAGCCTTAAAGAATATATTAACATAACACAGCCGGTTAGGTACTGGCGCTAGAAAGGCTGTGCCTAAACGTCAATTGGTATATAAAGCTTGCATTAGACATTATTTTATTATTCCATGGACAACCGTTATGTAATTACTTTTTGAACTCACGGTACTAAGCACCATGCTTTCATATTAAAGTTCGAAAAAAATTTAAAAGAGGGCGCTGCGTGTTGTTTCGCGGCGCCCTCTTTCGCCGTTCGAACATACCATATTTACTCGTTGTGTATGTTCTTTGTGACACATGGTGATGGAAAGGGTAAAATTATTAGGGTCAGCAAGTCAACCTTTATAAACATTTTTGCCATTTCTAAGATGCATATTGAAACATTAGTAAATAGAAACACGATGAGAGAAGGAGTTTTTGCAGACAAACGTAAGTGCAATAAACTGAAGAAGTTTACAGAAGATGACCGCAACAAGGAAGCCATTATTTCAGATCCCATACCTCCAAGCAGTATTTAAGTCCGGATCTTAATATACATCGTTTATTTAAGAGTTTTGGTACAAAATATCCAGGAACAACAACAGGAACTACAAATTTTATTAGATGGTGCTTAAAAAAGCCATTTGCGGCAAGCTTAACCGTGTGAAATCAAAGCACAACTGCCTAGCAGTTCCAAAGCACAGCAGCAACTAGAACTTCATCAACGAAAGGCGGAAAGTGCTTTCAATTTAATGAAAAAAACATAGCATTCTAACAATTACCATGAAGTCAAACTTGTTGCTTATCAGTAGACTTACAACAAGTTATTTTTGTTCTGACTATAACACACAGTGATATGTTATACTCTAGTCAACCGAGTTGCCATAACCTCGGAATCCATCTCAGTGATACGAATCATGGATTCATGCGTCTATGGAATGAAGATGTTGTAGGAAGAGGTGCAAACGAGATTTCTTCCTGTCTATTAAGATTCCTTAACAGCGACATAGTTATTGGAGCCGATAACTGCACGGGCCAAAATAATGATCTTTCTGCTGATATTTTTGGTTACCCATAGAATATTTGATATTATTGAACACAAGTTTGTTATCAGTGGCTATAGCTTTATGGTATGTGACCGCGATTTTGCTCTCATTGAAAAGCGAGAAAGTAATGAAAGCAATGGTACCTGGAAATTTACAAGATGTTTATAAATCTGCCAAGTACAACCCCCCTTCTGAAATCATTGAAATGAAAAACCAAGGATTCTGGAATATTAAACAAGCTGCAGAAGACCTAATCGTAATTAAAATTGGATATTGAATTTGAAAAGTGGGAAAGAGGGCTCTATTTATCTTGTATTCATTTCCGTCGTTATGGAAACAAGTAGTAGGTAGTAAATTGAGTTGCCTACATTTAGGCGTTTCTTAAAGAATCTTTGAGAAGCTCTATCCCTGACAGGAAACACTTTTGATGATACATACAAAAAATGCTTGTTTTCATGTATACTTTAAGCCCTAGAAGTTTGTCCCTGCAATTCATTAACACCTTATATATAGGCGGTTTCTACAGCTATCTTGGCCGTCTGCCGCATTCCAAAGCCCATGCTTTCTTGTCCAGGTAGTCTTCTTCTCTTAGTTCTCGTTCTTGCATGGCTTCCATAGTACCTATGTTCCAGACTCTTTGTGGTAATTTGTATTCTGCCATCCTTCTCATATGTCCATACCATTTGAGTTATTTTATTTCAATTATGTTTAGCAGTGATGTTTCTACTTGCATCATTTGTTTAACTCTACCACTTCTAACATGGTCTAGTAAAGTAATTCCAGAGCATCTTCTCCAATACATCATTTCTACGGATGTTATTTTTTGGACATTTTGATTTATCGTCCATACCTCCACTCCATAGGTGATACAACTTTTCACTAGGGTTTTAAATCAATGTTTTTTGTTTTATTAACGAACGTGTTATTCCACAGTACAGAATGTAGCTGTTTTGTTATAATCTTTTCTCTTTGAATTTTGTTTCGTATGTCTCGTTTATCTCTACCGTCTGCTGTCAATGTAACTCCTAAATATTTATATTCTTCGGTGGCTTTAATTATTCCTGTATCGGTTTCCAAATCTTCTCCTTCTCCTTGTTTTATCCATATTGATCTTTAAACCGCACCTGTCATACTTTTTTTTTAGTTTTCGGAACATATAATTTATGTCGTCTTCATCCTCCCTCAATATGACTTCTATTACTACTTCAAATATAATTTAACTATTATTGTTCTTATTTTTTTGTAATAGAGAATATTTATGTTCAATTTATTTTCGAATTTATGTTTCTATGTTTGTCTAATAAAGTGCTTAAGGTTTATATGATGACTTAGTTATATTATTTATTCGTTCTCTGTTTTCGGACTTAACTGGTTTCTATTTACCTTTTACTTAATACTAGGCGGGGATGGTTCAATGTTAGAAGAGCCAAGCTTTGGATGTAATAGTCCAGACGCTTCCCGGTTCGAATTTCTCCAGAGTCGGAAATTTTTCTAATTCCCTGGGTGATCGGTACTGAGTCGCGGTCTCCATTTGCCATTGGGGATCATATTAATGGCACTCCTCGTGTTACGATCGCACTAGTCACTAGAGGAGTAACAAGATCATATACACAAAAAATACACCACACACCAGGCAGGTTAAGCATGATTACGCACCAACACGTTAACCCGCAGAATCGGTCCCTGTTGTGCATTACACAAACTAGCTTAGCCTTGTCTCACACCAAAAGCGATAGGTCTATAAGACCTGCGAAAACTTCATAATAAAATAAAAAATATCTTCATTATATTATGCAAATAATGATAATACTACTATAGAACAGAAGACTTAAGCAATAAGCAATAGATAATGACTATTTAAACTAGAATACTAGTTCATAAACTGAAGTAATCTTCAGAAAGTGTTGTTCTTTGTAAATATCTCCATATTCAAGGTTTGGTACTTAACCTACTTGAACATGACACTCTTCAATTGTGTGTTAACTATGATTACACAGTGAACTTTATTCTTCAAACGAAACATGAAGTGAGGTTATGTTTTCTCTAGAAGCAGTTGTGTTGTCAGTACTCCACTAGCTTAGAAATAATAACGTCACCAAATCCTAACAGAACTTGCCTGTGGAGTCAGCTAACTATTCCGAGAACAATCCAAAGGTTTCATAAAATGACAAAACCGCGTAGAGGTTTGGTCTGCATATGAAATGTCTTTCTAGGGTTATCTAGGATGTTAACTCTATAATCCGTAATTAACTACTCATCACAGAATTTAGCATCTAAATTATGTTTACTTTCAATCAAAAATAAATAATAAACGCCCAAAGTTACCTTTTAAAGAGCTTACTTATATTGTAATAAAATTGATAAATAATTATTTACACAAAGTGATGTATATAAAGTAAAAGCGAATTGTCCACCAGATAAAATATAATCAAACAGAACTATTTTTACTATAATGAACAGAAAAAGCGAGTAGTACAACATATAGGCGAAATCACTTCAAAACATATAGGCAACCCTCAGAACATTAACATACCATTACATTTCATTCTCTTTTAATATGTTACAAACTTGTCCGTAATAAGAAATCCTACGGTTTCAATTCGTGTTCACACAAATTGCATGAAGGTTTCAAAATATTCCCATCAATTGCATTTCTGTTCAATACATATAAAAGAAATCATGTTATGAGGGTTGCCTATCGGAATTTCTTGATTTCCTCTTTCGCTAAATGGATTCACAACCTTTGTGTGTGTGTGTTAACTCATTCCAATTTTCTGCCCGAATGATTTAACAGTGAAGTTTATCCTTATTTTTCTATTAGTTGTGATACATGGACACGGTTAACAAGATCCTATAATAATAATCTGTATTACCACAATTTGTATATTACGTATGTATATACTAAGAAACTCCAACTTGGGTGTCAAAAATTAAACAGTAAATTGAAGTGTGTCATATTCCGTATGGTTGCTTCTTGTTAATCTAAACCGATAAATTTATTTTACAGTTCTGAATTTGTGAGATGTACGTTATAATAGGTTAAATACCTGTAAACCTCTGCAAACCCGAAAGCGCTTAATCTAGGCCAGCTAAGTTTGAAGTTTGCAAAGTTTAGCTGAATTTCGAGCAGGGGTATTTAATATAGATTAATTACACAAACGCCACAGTTTATTGAAACACCAATTTGCAACGCTATTGTTTGGCACAACGCCTACAACAACATATTTCATGAATACAATGTTATGATGGTCAAGTAAACACTAGCAAGCGGTTAATAATACCAAAGAAAATTTGTAAAAGTAAACTGGGGCGCACCACTGTCGGGTCCGAGGGTCCATCCCAGCCACAGCACCATTGGCATAAATCCCACGTGGAAAGTCCCCTTTATCAAGTCGAACACTATTTCTAATCTCTCCAGGGAATCTTTCGACGGCATGCTTGTTAAAGTTCGAACTACACGGAGTAGATTTTTAGTGTGAGGTTTCCTGGATAACGATTTTGCAAGCCTAACTTGACAGAAAATGTTGACTTGTGTAGACTTTTATGATATAGGACTTTCTTTTGTTCTACATAACCATGTTTTCGAGTTGACTCGATTTGAACGATACATGTCAACCATAGTAACATATCTATACAAGAAACTTTTATTCGTTTGTAAAACATGATGTGACACATTTGTGATTTTTAAATTTATCTACAAAGTGAACCAATAACAGTGACTATCTCTATATTTTGTATGCAGTATAACTTGTTTGCGTACAGAACACAACATATGATTATCATCTCATTACTACTTAGACTTATTATACGGATAATAAAAATATACAATCAAGTATATAATAGCGGAATTTACCTAAAAACTGGTTAAAGTCTACCTTCATAACCATTTCAAATAAAGTGAGGATATGGGCTAATAATGTGTATTTGCCTATGGTGAGGAATACAGTACTATAAGCCGTATGCGCCACCTACTAAAGACATTCCTGAAAATCGTCCACAAAAGAATAAACTATGTGAGGTACAGTTAACTCCAACCCAGTTAGGGTTTAGCAATGCAACAACAAGAGAAACGCTATTCTCGATTCAAGTTTTGATTCAGCGGTGCAGAGATGTGAACTGCTACGTTAAGCGTACTTTGTAGAATATCATAAGGCGTTTGACAGAGTTCAGCATATTAAAATGAAAAACATTCAAAACAAATTGGAATGGACGACAGAGACCTGCGTATAATTTTAAATTTATACTAGAATCAAGTAGCTTGCATTAAACTTGAATGGGAGTATTGTATTGTTTTATATTTAATTGAGCGAGATCTAGGACGCGGTTTTCCAAACATTCCAAAGAAGTCAAAATACAGCCTATTCCAAGTGAAAAGGCGAGCATTTTTCAGTCCATGCTATCCCTTGCAACATAATCCCACCTACCTGCTCTTTGCTTTGGCTCCAACTGACATTGTTGTCACTTATCAATTATAATATATTTGATGTAGCTTCCTCGGTTAAGATTTAGCGCAGTAACTGAAGTAAATATACAGGGCGTGTAAAAACCATAATATAATCTTCACGTAACGTTATTCCCTGGACAAAAGTAAGACAACAATCTTATAATGGAAAAGTTCGCAAACGCATAGTTACTTCTCAGCATAACAATTTAGGAAATGTAAATTTGGTAAACTTATATTTTAAAAATACAGATATCAACCAATCGATCTTGTATTTAATTTGAACGAGCGAGACCTAGGACGCGGTTTTCCAAGCATCTCTAAGTACTGCAGCCATCATTGGCTTATTGTACACCCTAACTATGAATTTTGCCTATCTAGGGTAGTTCCAACTCCAGTAGTGATGTTTAACGTCCATCTTGTATTAGAGTATTTACAACTAATAAAACAACTAAATGTGCTACGCCAAAAATGATAACGGCTTATAAGTAGTTTAATAATAATCGAGATCCTCGTTTGTACCGCTTGCACAGTGACGAGGCGGCGTGAGGCAAAGTTAAGTTAGTTTGTGCAATGCAGAACAGGGTCCGACTCTGCGGGTTACCATGTTGGTGCGAAACCGTGCTTGGCTTGCCTGGCGCGTGGATGTTTGTGTTTATGGGCTTGTTACTCCTTTAACGTGACCTTAATACGAGAAATGCCATTAATTTGATCCCCAATGGCAAATTCAGATCGGGACCCAGTACCGACCACCCAGGGAATTAGAAAGTTTTTCCGACCCCTGAAATGATTCGAACCGGGAATGTCCGGACTGTTACATTCCAAGCCTGGCTGACTTACCACTGAGCCACCCCAGGTTTTTTTAACTTGTTTAATATGGCTCATAAATCGGCATAAATCAAAAATAATTACATAGTAATACAAATAATATGAAAAGGTAAATATCATACGAAAAGGTTAAATTAATCTTGTAGCTTATTAGAGTATATAAATGGCCATCGGAATTCGGATCTCGATTAATGCCTAAGGTGTACACGCGCACAATCAAATAAGGTCGCCAAAAATGCATCGATTCGGGAATTCGGTAAATACCGCGGAAAGGTTGACGAATCCCAAAGGAACAATTAATATTAACTAATGATGCAATAGCTAATGCTAGACTAAATGTTCGAAGTAGCCGCCAGTTTCTTCGATACAAGTAGGAACTCTTAGTGGAATGGAGTTTTGAACATTTTGTAACATTTGAGGCGTAATTTGCTGAACGGTATTTAGAATTCTTCATTCTACTACAATGGTTGCTGGTTGCTTTAGGTACACTACGTTTTTAATAAATCCCCAAACAAAACAATTCAAATATTGAGATCTGGAGATCTTCGGGTCCATTTTATAAGACCACCACGATCTATCCACTACTGATGGAAATTATTATTTAACCATCTGCTGACTTCACGATTGTAATGGGCTGGTGCGCCATCATGTTGGTATATCATATTACACTTAATATCTAGTGGCATATCCTCAAACAATCTTAGAAGTATTTGATTTGAAAATGCGGATAACCTTCGGTATTTCATATATTGGGTAAGAAACTATTTTCGTGTGCCCACTCATATAAATTGTGGCTATTGAGTATTTCATCCCTACTAATTGTTGCTTCATCCGTATGCAAAATGGTATTGTGGTATTGTGGAAGTTTGGCTGTTCTTGAATCCCAGCCAATAACCAATTGCAAAAATTAAGTATCTACATACAATCCCCATGTAACAAAGGCGTACAAAACATATAGGGGTATTGGTCGTGGTCTTTTAAAACTTGATGAACCGTCGTATTGCTGTTAATGTTAAATAATCTTGCATTTCCTCTGGTACTGCAGCTAGGATGTTCAGCGACATCATTTAAAATTGCTTGATCTAGATCAACCGTGCGTAATGTTCGTGGTAGCCCGGTATCCTGCATCATTGGTATTACTCGTCCACTGTCTCTTAATCTTCAATCTAATCTCGTAAATACGTTTCTTTAAGGTTGACGACGATTAGGGAATCTTCTAGAATACTCAGTAGGACAATACTTAACAAGTCCCTCAGAAACTCCAAATATCATTTGCATATCTGCACTGTAAATGCCTTAACCATAATAAATTTGCAATATTGCCAAACGTACTTGTAACGCAAGTAAAAACATTTAAAAGAAAGTTATTTGAAATGATGAAAACTATGTATTTCCTTTTATTTTAAGCGATAAATGATAATAAATTCTTGTTTTTATCACTTAATATAAGCATCAAGTATATTGATTCTTTAAAAGCAGCTTTATTTGCTGTTGTTAATTTTGAACGTTAAAGAGTTCGTAAGTTCAGGAAGCCTTTACGGACTTTCTGGTAATAAGAATTTTGTCTTATTATCGCCCAAGGAATAACGCTAGGTGAAGATTGTACGATAATTTTAACACACCCTGTATACCTTCAACTTGCTTTCTTTCTAAGGCACGTGAAAGGTTTTAAGCAGGTACACAACCTTGCGTCTCACAAAAACATTAGAATCGACACGTGCTCACTGCTGTTTGGCTTATAACCTGGCGTTGGAAAGAGATGCCCTTTAGTTCAGTGCCTGAAGTTATCGCTTTATAACGGTAGCTACATGAAAAACAGTATACCTAACTGGTAATCTCTGCGTACAATACAAATTTCAACGCCCATTTTCTGCCATTGCGCATCCTTTCTTTTCGTCTTATCAACTGAAGCGGATTCTTCAACGACGGGTCAGACAGGAATGTGTACTGTCACCATTACTATTCAGCATATACTTTAAACAGTTAACGGACAATATCTGAATAACAGCCGGGTTGCCATACGAACATCTTTGACAATCGTACTCTTCTCTGTTCGACGGATTAGGTTAGCCTCCGGCCCGGAATAAGTGCAAAGAGGGCTCGCAGAACCTACTTCATTGTAGATAACTAATTGGTCATTGGCCTCTACACACAAGAAGAAGAAAAAGACACTGTAGTCCTTGTAGATTCAGTAGAATGCCTACAAATATTAATAATAAACATTGCGGATGCCAACGGTAGAGACAGATTGAATGTTAATACCAAATATATGATCATTAACAAAAACATTATAATACGTCTACTACAATTAATGGTCAACTAGAAACATATAGAAAAAGTTAAATCATACATATACGATAAACAATCCGCGTGCTTGCATTATCCTTGTCGCCCCCACCGGTTCCACCAGAGATGGTGGTAGTTATGGTTCAACACTTTTCCGATTAAAACGCACTACCACGGGCTGCACAAAGAACCTGAGAGGGGCCGCATGCGGACCACAGGCTGATCACTGATCTAAAGGAATATCAAAATAATTCAGTACACTCAGCTATAACATAACTAATAATTGTCAGTTATGCATTCGAAAGGAAGTGAATCAACGCTTCATACTATTCTCGCCCAAATTAAGCTGTGTTAAGCTTCTTACATTTCTTTTCCCAGCGTAATTGCCATTGAAAGGGACACATAGTGCTTCGTACTTAGTTAAATTTAACTTGTCACAATAAACCATTACCATAAGAGCATCATGTACTGTTTCTTTAGTGCAGTGTACAAGCGCTGGTCAAACTACGATAGTTCAGTTGTAAACTGCTTTCGCTCAGAGCGTACTGACTAAGGTGAATCTAGAGGCCCCTAGTGAATATGCTCCATACAAGAAAGATCGTGTTGTAAGATGTTCTGTGAAGGCGTTAGTGTAAGTTAGCTTTGTTTCAAAAATGGAACCAGACAAGTCACGAGTAGGTTCTGAAAGTCCACTATGCGTCAATATTTCTAATTTTATTTGCAATGACACCTTACAATTTCTCTAGTGTGTATAAATAGTTAAAGGAAATTAATTTTTGGAAAACCATATAAATAGGCACAATTCTGTTGTGTTAAATTCGATGGTCCAGAACAGTTACAACATATTCAAAACAATCAGTTTTTAACTTGTAAGATCCTTGACCTAGTTCATCTTCACGACGCCATTCCAAATATAGCCGTAAAATGTAATGTATGTTAGATACCTTAGCGAGGTCGCCGTGGGCTAGAGGTCAGCACATTTGACTTCTACGCTGAGGATCTGGGCTTCAATTCCCCGTAGCGGAATATCGGGTTTTTAACAGCTGTTTTCCCTAGTAAGGCAATGGCAAACCAACGTGGTATTCTGCCTAATAAATCTTCTCTGGAGTAGAAGTGTTTATACTTCCCGTAGTTCGAAGCCCATGTTAAGTAGGTCCTTTATGTCTATGGTACTTTAAAACGCGCAATACAGACGTAGGAGAGAAGATTGCTACGCCACGTAAGAGACAAAGTTCTCAAGGAAAAAGAAAAACATTGATTATTTTGTTCCAAAATCCTTTAGCATAGCCTTTTTAATTTAATAATAAAATTGTGCTAACAATTAAGATACTATTAATAATTTGTATACTTTTATATCTTGCAGTGTAAGTTAATCAATTTAAGTATCCTAAAAGATTTTCAGTATACTAGTACTACAGTACAGTACAGTACAGTACTACAGTACTAGTTTGGTATTATTTATAATATTATGTAACTGGAGACCTTCGTTATTACGCAGCCCTTCTTCCTTCGAGAATTTTTAGCAATCGCACATAAGATGTTTGATGGCGATATTTGTTGCACAACTATAGCATTTTGCGGGTGCTGCCCATACGCTAGTATGCGATGGTATATTAATAGACGGGTGTACACTATTTCTTCTTTTCTTTTAAGTGGTATTACTATTATTTCTATAGGGTGAGGTTTAAGCCCACCGTACTGATGCTCATTCGCTTATTGTACCCCGTATGTACTCACTCCGTCACCGCTGTATCCCTAATAAAATTATCCATGATGCTGATTGGTACTTTCTTCATCTCGTCTGGTTCCAGCAAGTGTATTCCGTAGTGTCGGTAGCGCTTTACATAGTCGCATAAGATGTGAAGTGGTGTTTCATCTTCGCCTCTGATCAATCAACATATGGTACTTCCATGATGTTTGGGTGCTTATTGTGGCTGCAATAGCCTGTCATGGGGCCAATTGCGTCCCTTATTTGTTTCCTACTCAGTTGCATAAAGTCTTCCGATTTAGCTTTGATGGGTTATCCATAAATAATGCGGAGCTGCCCCAGTCCAAGGATCTCTTTCCAGTACTTTTTGTGTTGGGAGCTTATTCTATCTCGTACTGCCCCCCTTGTGGTCTTATATGCTATCCCACAGGAGTGCTTCGTGGCATATAGTTCTTCGGTATGTTCTTGACTAGTCTCCGTTCGTTGTCATGAATTTTCTCCCAGTAGGCACTCCATTATTCTCTAAGTATATTTTTTGCTTAGTTTCGAGGTCATAAAGGTGTTGGTATGTTGTTACCGTCAGTGTACGAATTTGCCACTGCTTGGTTTACACTACGATCTGCTATTTTATTGTCTTGTATGCCCCTGTGTTCGGGGATTCATACGAATATAATGGAGTTGTCTGACTGTCTAAGATCCCTTAACGTATCATGAAATTAGATGACATATGAATTGTTGTAGCGCCTTGGCTCCTTATAGCGAGCTGCCACTGGCTACAGCTATTATTAAAGTAGTCATTTCCACTGCTTTTCAAGCAAAAGTCTATCCATATTAAAAATATTTTTTGAGTATTACCCGAGTATACTAATTTCTTCATTGTCACCCATAACCCATAAGCCGACAACAATAGTTTAACAAATTTTGCACTCGTCCTCGCGTAGTTTTAAATAAAGATTCACTTCTTACTGAAGGAAGATGAAACACACTAAGCACAATAACCTATGTAAACAATTAAAGAAACCAACACATGAAGTACTAGATTAAATTTTATTATTAATACCTCTGGTCATTCCATTGCACTTCTTCTACCAAATGGCTACTTCTGCAATCTTTTCAAACCTAATACTATCATAATAACTGCTATATATTTTTCTCAATATTTGAATGGTTCAAATAGAATCTGTTAAAACCAAAAACTTGTCTTCTGATTTCGCGGTAAAAACTTAGGAGGTTACCAGTTCTAAACGCTCCCAATATGACTTAGCTAAACCAGATACCAATTTTGACTTGTTTTGCGGAAAATATGTGTATTTTTGTGGACCGTGTTCCGTAGTCGTTGATTTTACACTTAGAAATATTTGCATCACTGAGAGTATCGCAAAAGGTTATTAAAGTGGAGCAATAATACTTCATGAACAATTGAAATAGCATGTGAGTGGAAGCGTAATTTTATGGATAAAATGCCACTATCGTTATAAAATGGCACATTCACTCTTATTGAATCGCTCTGTACTATTTGAGTATCCGTACATTAAAAGAGCAAATAAGATACAGATAACTTAAATATGTGATGAATAAATATAGGAAATGAAACACACTGTCGTTTCCCACAGAAATATTTAATATAATGAAAAGTTAATAAAATTGTAAACGTTTTCAAACAAACTAATGTTCATCCTCAGACTAAACGAAACATGTGGTTAACCTCAAATAAATAAACCTCATTCTAAAACCGACCGCAAATGCCGGTGGTTTCCAAAATAAATGAATATCAAATTAAATAAACATATTATAGCTTTTTGAATTTAAATTTTCTAAAGGCCCAAAATCGGGCCAACATTACTTATGATTGAAAATACAACCTATTAAACAACGTCACCAGCCATTCTACAACGACAACCACAACGACAGTGTGTTTCATTTCCTATATTTATTCAATTTATCCCACTATGAGTCACTGGGACTTCAACGATATTATGTGATGAATGTGAATATAGAAAGTTATTAGTTACAGAAATAATGAATTTAAAAAGAACGTTCTTAACACCATGCCATTAGCTTTCATTGGGGTTTTTTAAGCTTAATAAAATACCGAAGAAATTGACTACGAAAAGAAATATCTCTCGACATACATTTCTTTTCTTTGCCATTGGACATGTGCTGATGTTGCTGTCAGTCACCACAAAAACCAATCCAAACCCTGAACGTTAACGTGGGCGATTCTGACATCTAAAGTGTCCGTATTCACGAAAACAATAAACAGCAGTTAAAACGCCTTAACATACTCCATCACTGAGCCTTTAATCACTCTGGACTTCTTTTATTTCCATTTTTATTGTTTTCGGTTATTTTTCGTTTCGCGTCTTCTACTAGTGCATAGTCTTTTTTCTTCCCCGTTTAAACCATTAAACGTTCTAATTTACAAATATTGTAGTTAAGTACGACACGGCAAAAAATTGAATCTAAAACCTTGGGAAGTTGGTGTCAACTTTTATTTCACTGAAATTCCGTTGGGTTTGCAATTTTTGCAACTTAGCATGTGCCTCCTTGCATCTATTTTAGCCATAGATGTTTACATGATTTTCACTTGTACAGGGGGTTAGGGAAGTCGATCACATATTTTAGAAGAGTCTGTTTAAACGAATCTGAATCAGTTCTATAACTGATAGCAAATTATTTTATATGTTCTTACCAATTCTTTGAGGATACTGTTTGAAAGAGCTTTGCCCTGCAAACTCTAAACGGTATTCTGAAATGGAAGTTGGGAATGTATACGCTTTTTCTAGTATAGTACAAACCCCATATCATTTCAAGTGAATTCTATTGACATATGATAAAGGATTCTTAAAATATCAGAGCAGGTTTCTCGCTGTCTTTCTTAAAAGGTTTCGATAACTTCCATAGTTCTTGTAGTTTTGTAATTGTGCCCTTAATTTTGACATTATGACCAACCAGTGCTGCAACTGACTCTTGGAATGAGAACTGTCTACTTTCCAACCAATACAGTCTCGGTTACCACCACAAGTGTGACCAAAGCAGGAATGAACTAGGGGATTAATCAATTTTAAATTATTTTCCCAGTAATATTCGGGTTATAGTTATTGTTAATGTTCTTAGAATCCTTCAAAAGAAAACCAGAAATGACTAAATAATTAGACATATCTTAAGGAAAAGGAACCTTTTAAACACCACAGTTGAAGGGAAGTTAGAAGGACTTAACTATATGAAACAAATCATCCAAGATAATAGATAAGGGATGTCCTAACAAAACAGAAGATATATTACAATGGAGTATAGAGTATGGCTACAAACCAATCTATAGATTGACATAGAAAACCCATTAAATTTTAATTAGTTCATGCTCAATCTATTCCTAATTATCTCGATATCTATTAACAACTTGTTGCACATTTTGTAAATTAACTGCTAATTTAATCGTTACAAGTCTTTTCTGATACGGAATGTAGAAATACACTTGTTTGATGCATATTACACCTGGCGAACTATTTTCAAATTTTATTTATTTTATTTATATTCTCGTTTTACCCATCGACAAGCAAATTCAATTTTTCAATTGTTTATACCCAAAAATTTTGAAAGTATTTTTGATGATCATAAAACAGTATATTGATTAAAGTAAGCTCGGTCGTTGAACTATTTCTATGTTTTTTTAATTTGCAATTTAGTGCTAAAGCACACAATAGCACTAGAACTATGGAATACAGCGTAAACTTTACAGCAGTTACAAATTGTAGATAACAGTGGTGCTAGAAATTATCTCCCTGTATCTGAACTAGATTTGAGCACCGGAACAATATTGTGAACTCTATGTAGCATAATTTCACCAGCTAGAGCAACTGCTTGACGAACACGCTTACGGGAGTTTCTGTTCATTATTGACCGCCCTTATGTAGAGAAAGTTTCTAATATAACACCAGAAAATAAATGGGCCGATGACAAATCTGGTCCGCTTAATGTAGGTAGTATAGTAACAGTTACAGGCAAGCGATTCCTCCAAATCCCAACCCAAATATTTATACTAAATTGGTGTACAACGTGAGGATTATGTATGATATGGAATACTTGTAGGTTCACTAAATAAGCATCTCTTATGAAAATAGTACCGTCCGTCCAAATCACCCCATACGTAAACTAGGAGTAGCTTGGTACCTTGCACTTCTCTAGATTACCTGGGTTTCTTTTTTTAAAGTATGCCCAAATTATTTAATTCTATTTTCGTTGCATTTGGTTAATAGATCTAGTTTAGTTTGCATTTCATTTATTATCGACTTATTACTTCGTTTGGCAATCTACGGCATCCTCAACCCTCCAACCAACAACTCCTTCCAAACATCACATTTCAAAGGCATACCGCTCTTGATGGTCTAAATTACTCTCGCGTGTATCACTAGATATTTGTCTGCAACTTCTTTTACCTGGTCAGTCTACCTTCTTGGTGATTGGCCTTTCGAACGCCGGATTTCTATGGTACCTTGAACTTTTCTAGATTATCTGGATTTCTTCCAATTTTGTTGTATATGCTTAATAGATTTACTGTAACTTGTGTATCATACGACGTGTGTTCAATTGAAACCCATCTTTGCTTTATAAAAAATGTTTTAAACAATTTTATTACAAATAATTACCGTCACAGTTAAGGCACCTATCCCATTGTTTTACTAACCGACGTATACCCTGCTCATAGAATTCTTGTGGCTGGTGATTAATGAAGTCTTCCATTGCTATCTGTATTTCTACGTCAGACTCAAAATGCCGACCTTTTAACGCCTTTTTCAGCGGTCCAAAAATATGGCAATCGCAAGGCGATAGATCCGGGTTATAGGGTGGATGCTCTAAAACCCTCTATTTCTTTCGATGAATATTTTCTTTTACCACATTAGCAACATGAGGCCTAGCACTGTCGTATAGCAAATTGATCCCACACTTAAAAATTCCAGAACCTTTCCGTCTTAATGGTTGAGTTTCATTGTACAGATTTGCATTGACATTTACTCGAGGTTCCTTAAACTCTATCAACAAGGGTCCTTCATGGTCGACAAAAAATGTTAACATCACCTTGCCTGCAGAAGGTTGTGCTTTAAACTTCTTCGGTGGTGGTGAACTTGAAAGTTTCCCCTGCATCGACGATAATTTACTGGATGGCTCGTAGTAATGGCACCAAGTTTTGTCACCAGCAACTATTGACAGAAGAAAGTCATCACCATTTTGCCTACAGTCTGTGACGTGTTGTAGGGATAAGCCCATTTGCAAGCATTTTTGTTCATTAGACAAGAGACTAGGAATCCATTGCGACCAAACTTTGCTATAACCCAGAGATTACGAACAATACTATGGATAGGACCTATACTAGCACCAACAAGTTCTGAAACTTCTCTAATTGAAATTCGACGTTTTTCTCTAATCAGGCCTTCCATATACACCGTATTGTTTTCTGTTAGTGCAGTACACCGTGCACTTGTACACAACCATGAGTTTGGTTTGAATCAAGTTTCGTAGAGGTCCTAGTTGTCAATTTTTCTGCCGCACTATCTCTAGCACTTCTTAGATCCTCAGTTGAACTAGCAATTAAAGTAGTACCATCGGCATACAAAAGATTGGTTAATTTTGTTCCTCCAAATATGATCGCGCCATTCAAATCTTTGACATTTTTGCGCAGAATGTGTTCTATATATACCTTGAAACACTTTGGGGGGGGATACAAGTTTTCCTGACATTTTTTGAACATCGGCATTGTCTGAAATCTTATAGTGTATCTTAACTTGAACTTTATAAGTTCCAATTAGTTACATAATCATGAGTACAAGGTGTTTTGGTATCACCCCCCTTCCCCAATTCCCCAATTCCCGTTACTATCTTTCATAAGCGGTTCCATTTTACACAATCAAACGCCTTCTGGTAATCCAGTAAACACAAGACTGATGGTATGTTAAATCTCCTTACTTTCTCAATCAGCTGTCTTATATTCTTGATGTACTACCTGTTTTTTTTCCACCACACATCCTTCCTGATCGCCTGGGATTTTCTAGTCTGTGTATGCTTTCAATCTTTTGTATACGATATAATTTCTAATCTGATACAACTTGTTGCCCAATGCTTCTTGCTGAATCTTAATAGAATAAAAATTTCTCCATTTATGGAGTGTGTAAGTTCCTTGAATGATCACGTTGTATCAGTTTCCACGTGAATTTTCTAGTTACCCTAAGTCTTTGATTTAAACATCTAATAAAGAATTTGCCTTCCTTCGCGATAACGTTTCTTTTACAGTTTAGAAGGAGTATTCCCTTGTTTCTGAATTCACAAAGTGAATCCGACTAGGATTTGTTAATAAATCTATTAGCCATCCAAAATATCCCAAAACAAATCACATTAAGCAGTATGACCACTTTGTTTTCTCAGAGTTATATTATTTGGCAAAAGTAATGCTGCTTCTTCTTCTTTAGAGTGCTTTATATCTTACAAGACGTAGCGATCTTCTTTCCTATGCCTGTTTAACGCGATTAGAATGCCACAGACATAGAGGACCTACGTGGGCTCCGGACAAATTGCACTGAAATTGGCAGTTTTGAAATTTAATAATAATGAATTCCACAACACCGGGCGGTAAATCAACTTATCATAATTAACAACTCTAATCATGTAGTAAATAATAATAAAAGTAACAAAACTAATAACGATGAACTAAATAAAGAACTGGCGTTGTAACTTTTTGACCCATCAAAACGGACAACAGAATTTATTTATATTTCTTTATTCACCATGTGTTCAGTTTATCAGACAGAGATTATTTAGTACGCCCCTGCCCTAAGTGCGGGCCTGTACCGCAACCCCCAAGAAAAGGCTCTCGAGGAGTGACGAGTAAGTCTCAACAGGGTAGTAACGCAAGCAGCATGCAATGCGCATGTTAGTCTTTGTTTCTTAACATTTAGTTTAAGTGTTAGTGTTACTGTTAAGTGTTTTCAATAAAGGCTTTAATAGGCACATTAAGTGTATGATTTTTGGAACTATCAGTAAGATAATTAAGTCTTGCAATTGCGGCAACCTAAACAAAATAAGATCAGAGTCGATCTAAGACTCGCCAGAACACCATGTATACCTCAACGATGTTTCAAGGAGTTTATGTGCATCTCTATACAGGAAAAAAGTTAAAAGGCCCTATAAATTATTTATTCAATAAACGTCACTTGGTAATTTATGGGTCACTGCAAACGGTTCTTTATGACATGCTTTTAGTTTATTTGCTTTTTCCGCTGACAATTTCATTCGCCTTGCTAACTCTACCTCACCTACATCAATCGACCATATTACTACTTATTGCGTCTCTCTTTAATACTTTTCATCATTTCCGATTAAACTTTATTCTGAAAGATTTAATGTAGTGTTCGTTACTGTGGTTTTTTTAACTCACTATTACTGTTTTTTTTTTCCATTAAGTTAGTTAATTACTTTTTTATACAAAGTGAGTGGTAACGGCACGCGCCTGAAAATTTAACAATATGCAACCCAACCTACATATCACTGACTTCCTCTATATCTAAGATAGGATAATTGTGGAAATGACTTCGTATTACTGCATTTTTAGTCATTCAGTGTATGTCCATAAATGGCTGCGCTTATATTTAATAAATTAGAATGCCAAACAAATGCTATTGGCTTAACTATCGCGCGCTACTAACTAGTGAACAAGAAATAATGTATTACACGGTCTGATCATTTTATCTTCTAACAAGTAGGGTAGACTACACCTCTCACATGAGTATGAAATGCATAGTTAACTTTGGTTTTAACTAGAAAAAATATTTTTTACTTTAAGAATCCTTTGGATAGGCAAATGTAAACTACTGTTTTGTCAAAATTTAACAAACTTCTGTAGAAAGTTGTTAAATTATATAGATTCTTATGGTAATAACAATCAGTTTCAATGTATTTTAATAGCAAGAAACCGGATATGATGTTGATTTTGCGGAGGCACGCGGACTTAGCAATTCGACGATATGCACAAAGATACCCCTTCCATCTCATAATGCTTTTAGGCTTTTGCAAAAAAAATTGCCGCAGTATGGATAGTTTTCCAAGACAATGACATGTCGGAATTGTTGAAGCTGAAGCGGCAGTCATCGAACAAGTAACTGGTAATCCCTGGAAGGGACATAGAGATACTACATCAAAAGGAAGCAGTTATAGTTAACTGCTGATATTATACATCTAACGCACTCGAAGAACAATTGAGAAAAATAACAAAAACCGCTAATCCAAAAAACTAAGAAATGAAGAAACGGATGGAAATGATAACGACCCAGGCATAGGAAATGGAAAAAATGAGTTTGGAGAAATATTAATAGCCACTTGGAATGTAACATCACTAACAGGAAAAGAACTAGAACTAACTGAAGAACTGGAAAACAGGAAAATAGCACTAATAGGAATCAACGAAACAAAAAAACCAGGCACGGGACACATACAAATAAATGAAGAATTCTCCCTATATTACTCAGGGGTAACTCATGGACAGAGAGCAAAGGAGGGGGTGGGAATAATAATAAACAAGGAGCTGGAAAGAAGGATAATCAAATACGAACCAATATCATCTAGAATCATAGCAATTCACATAGAGTTAAAAAGCGTAGTGGTCGTAATACAAATCTATGGATCAACAGAAGGAACAGAAGAAGGAATGGTAATAGAATTCTATACAGAACTACAAAGGGTAGTAAACGAAATAAGAGACCATCAAGAAAAAATCATTATAATCGGGGACTGGAATGCACGAGTGGGACGAGATGTAAATAGAGGATTAGGAAGCATAGGAGGATATAGAGATGAAACATTAAATAGAAATGGAAGGAAGATGTTAGAATTTTGCCAAGCAAACGAACTACTCATAGGGAATACCTTCTGGGAGCAAGAATATGGATGACAAATACACCTTCATAGCAGAGGAATGAAACTCAAAAAGCCTAATCGATTACATAGTGTTCACAAAAAACCTAGAAAAAGATATCAAAAATATAAGGACTGAAAAAGAACCAGAATCAGCGACACAGCACAGAATGGTTACAGCAACATTAAGAGAAATAATTACAAGAATAGAGGAAAGAACGAAGTACTACAAAATAGATATAAATAATTTCAAAAAGAAAAGCCTTCAGGTAAAATACAGGAAAGAAACTGGTGAAAAACTGAAAAGAATATAAAGGACGAAAGACGTTTGGTCACTGGAAGAAAGATGGATCACATTTAAAAACATCATAAAGGAGGAAGCAAAAAAGATCTGCGGTATGAAATGCAATAACTCGAAATACAAAAGAACCAAATGGTGGAACGAGGAAGTCAAGAAAGAGATAAAAAAGAAGAAACAAGCATGGAAAAGATATCTCACAACTGGAAACGAGCAAGATAAAGAAGAATATAATAGAACAAGGAGGCAGGCCAAATAACAATCAAAAATGCAAAAGGAACAAGCTGGGAGCATTTTGGGAACGAAATACAGGAATCCTATACAACAAATAATAGAAGATTCTGGACATTAGTAAGAGCAATGAAAGAAGAGAAAAGAAAAGAAATAACGGGAGTAAAAGACAAGCAAAATAACTTACAAACAAATGTAGAAAATATTCTAAAAGTATGGAAAGAATATTTTGCAGACAAATTTAGTTCTACAACAGAAGAGCAGCCACAAGATAATGATCAAGATGAAGAAGCACAAGAAACTGAACTAGAAGGTATAAAGAGGGAGGAAGTTAAAGAAGAAATGCAAAAAATTAGAACAGGAAAAGCAGGAGGAGATGACGGAATTGACCCGGAAATGATGAAATACCTAGGAGAACAAGGCATAGAGTGGTTCTGGAAAATATGCAACACAGCATGGGAAAAAAGAGAAATACCATCGGACTGAGAAAACAACTTAGTGATACCTATCCACAAAAAAGGAGAACGAGCAAACTGCGACAACTACAGAGCAATATGTCTCGCATCCACTAGTTCCAAGATATACACAAAAATAATAGAAAAAGGGTAAGACAACTAGCAGGATAGGAAATCGAGGACGAGCAAGCAGCATTCATGCCAGGAAGACAGACAAACGATAATATATGTATAATTAGAAATATAATAGAGAGAAGTCTACAGAGTGGGGACGAAATCTTATTGGCGTTTATAGATCTCAGAGCGGCATTTGACTCAATAGAGAGAGAAGTGGTTTGGAACTGCTTAAAAGAAACTGATATCCCAAACTCACTAACACAAATAGTGCGCAACACCTACAAAAGAGTGAACGGAAGGGTTCAGATAGCAGGAGCAAGATCAGAAAAATTTGACTGGAGGAAGGGAATTAAACAAGGAGATAGCCTCAGCCTCCTCCTTTTCATACTAATAATGAATAAGCTGATTAGGAAAACCAGAGAAAAAACGAAACATCTCCAAACTACAATAGGATATCTAAGGCTGAAACCCATGAAACTGGATGCTCTAATGTATGCGGACGATATCGTCCTCATAGCAGATTCCAAAAGGAAGATGCAAAGACTAATGGATATATGGGTGGAAGAGATTGAAATGCTGAAAATGGAAGTTAACATACAAAAAAGTAAAGTAATGATAATAAACGAGAAAGAACCGGACAATACTCAAATAATATGCAAGGGCACAGAACTGGAAAAAGTAACGACTTTTGAATACCTGGGAACCATATTAACAAACGACGGAAATATAGAAGTAGAACTAGCGAACAGGGCGAACAAATTGTACTACGCATTAAGAGCACTACTAGGGAAAGCAGAAATGAAAATCGAAACCAAATTAAGGATCTACAATGTCATAATACTACCGACACTAATCTACGCCTGTGAGAACTGGACGATACAAAAGAAACACATCGGAAAAATGGACGTAATGGAGATTAAACATCTAAGAAAAATAGCTGGAAAGACGAAATGGGACGGAATTACAAACAGCAGAATAAGAGAAACAATCAAACAAGAACCAATAGGGAATAAAGTAATAAAGAGACAGCTAAATTGGTACGTGCATATAATGAGAATGGATACAAATAAACTAGTGAAGAAAGTGTGGGGAGCAAAAAATCACAGGAAAAGAAAAAGAGGAAGACCAAGGAAAACCTGGATACAACAAATAATAGATGTAGGGAAAGAAAAGGGCAAAACAATCGAAGAACTGAAGGCCATGACAACTAACAGGGCGAAATGGAAGAAGTGGGTAAACGAAGAGATCAACTAAACCATCCCAATTCGGACACCCGAAAGGGTATAAGGACGGGGCGAAAGAAGAAAATGTAAAATCAATCATAAAGTATATATCTTCATTTGAATAATACATTTCCTGATAATGAGTTAAGAGAGCGGCAAACTTTAAGCTCCACTGCTGTTTCAAAGGCAAAGAAATGTGAATTTGATAGAAGTGACTCAAAAATATTGCAACAATACTACGATTTGAAGTTTATCATTAGTGAAAAAGTTGAAAATAGATTTGTAAAAACAGTCCCTAATATGTTAAATTTCGTGCTTACAAACAAAAACTTTAAAATGTCTGCGAATATGGATTCACGTTTTACAAATTCTACTGTGTAACAGTTGATTTGTTTCATAGCCGGTGGACTTATAATTTATTTGGTTCAGTACATCTTTAATTTCAGTTTTATGATAATAGTAATTTAAAACTTTCTTTTACGATAAAGTATTCATTTGTAATGTGCAAACATATACAGAATGATCAGTTTAAAAAAATATTATTTTTGCAACTGCCTAAATGTTGTTCTATTATAGTTAGTGCTATTTGCATAAGAGGCAGCTTCACTTAGTTTTGAACAATTTGTATAAAATTCACAAACATATTGTTCTAAAATCTAAAAGTCGAATAAAATGTAAATTAACTTTCTTACAGGATCACTAGCCCATCTATTAGGAATATTTGGCCTTTGCTGGTCAACACAGACTACTTTTCTCATATCTTCAAAACTAGGATCACTTGGCACCACATCATGAAATGGGGGTTTATAATCTTCCGCAATGCCGTTACTGACTGTCCGTCGACACACCTCCCATACCACTAATCCAAATGCATAGATGTCCACCCTTCGATATGCATCAAAACAATCCATTCTAATCCTGTAAAATGAAGGCATTTGAAAAAAATAAAACCTAAGCTAGTGTAACTTACGTTTCATCAAGAACTTCAGGGCTCATGTATCTCTTGGTTCCCACACGTGGATTTGAACCCATATCCAGTTGATCTGTAGCTTGAATGTGAGTGACTGCCAACCCAAAATCGGCAATGCAGCAAGTTCCATTGGTTTTCACCAAGATGTTTTTGCTCTTAATGTCTCTGTGCGCTATTGCAGGCTTCCCCTGTGTTTTATTATTATTATTATTATTATTATTATGTCATTATTGTACAATTTGTGTATAATGAAAATGCAGAATTATTATTACCTGACTGCCAAAAATTTCGGTGTGTAGATGTACTAAACCATTAGCAACAGAAAGGCATATCCTAAGTAACTGGTGATGTGTAAGTGTTGAACGGTTTAAATGATCATACAGACTTCCTAAGGAATGATAATGTGTGACCAACCATAACTGGGTGCACGAATTGCGTGATGTCATATCAGAACCAATGTAGCCCAAGATGTTCTCATGGCGCAATAAAACAGTACTGCAAATTATAATATTCATAGTTAAAAAAAGATCATTTACTTTACTATACTTTAAATTTGACATTCAAATTAATATCAACTATTGTAAAAAAAAATGGTTTTAGATGTGTGTGGCAGCAATTCAAATGCTAAAGTTTTTTAGCCCTAAAAATAGAATATATTTTCAAGACATGAAAAAAAATTGTTAAAAGTTTGTTTTGATTCCAAAGTTTGCCACTGAAACTTCAGAAGTGATTAAATCCAAAGTATTATAAAATATTTTACTACTTTTTTATCAATGACACTGTTAAGCACTGTGTTTCTATAGTGCACAGTTACTATACTGCTATTGCCAAAAAGAATTACTCCTAAAACAGTAATCTTTGAATATTGCACCTACAACCATACACTTTTAATAGTTTGATTTTCTGAAACAATCTTCTGTTTTATCACAATCTATCATTAGCAAACAATATTTCTCTTACAACATTGGTATTCACGAAGACTAAGGAATACTAACTCAACTGAAACAACTTCAGTTTTCTGTTTCCACATTGCCTTTCATTGTTAATAAACATCATAAAAATTATGTGTATAGAGATTTTCAATTGGGATTGCTGTTCTCGGATTAGTGCGGTCAACCAAATCAGTTCCTGAACTAAGAATTACTAGTTAGGCAGCGGTCTTACAACAATTTCAAATAATCATTATTTGATCATTGTTGAGTCTCCTCTGACTATTTGTGTGTCAATAGACTATTGATAATTTTAATTCTGTAATGAAATCCAAGAGACTACATAATTTGTAATAGGTAACTTTTACATGAAAACTAATCATGTTTCAATTACTGTTAGATAAATACTGTACTTCATGATTATGCGCACATAAGTGTTAAGAATCATTTTAAATAGAAATTATAAAATAACAATAACTTTTTGAGAATCTCTAGCAACTATGTGTATACATACGGTTGATGAACGATATAAAATAGTATCGTCTCTTTTCGCCGCATTACGGTTGTAAAATATGTTAAGCATAGTGTTGTTCACAAAAGGTTTTTATTAAGACGCATGCGCCAGTTTTAGTTGTCAGTTGCCACGTGGTTTCGGACAAACAATCTGCAAACGTGGAGTTTGTAGCACGTAAAGGTGCTATAAAACACTGTGCTTTTGGCGATTGTAAGAGCGACAGTCGTTATTCACTAGTTAAATTTCTCGGATTTCCTAAGCCATGCCTGGATCTACGTAAACATTTCGTTCAAGAAGATCAAAACCATATAAAAAATTGCAGTGTTTGTGAAAAATGTCATCGCTGGCAAGTAAAATGCAAACGCAGCGATGGGAAGTTTTCCAGTCTATTTCAAGTTACAAAAGACACATACATTTGTATTTTGCATTTTGTTGATGTTAAGGGACCAACAGATATGTATCCTGATCCTTTACCGGCTGCTAGTGTACTTAAAATACAGGTAAAATATCCATTATTTATTATTTGCGATGACAAACAAACGATAATTAATTAATTTCATTTTCTTTCAGAATTCTTCAAGAATGAAAAGAAATTGTCATTTTGAAAGTAACCAGCCTTTAAAACATACAACAGGGAAGTTGCTACTACCATCACTAGTACCACAACAGAATGCCAGACTATTTCAACAATTCAAGAAAATACTGTACTTAATGAAGCCAATGAAATTACGAATTTCACCTACAGTCCTGTAAGTAGATTACAAGTGACAAGGCATTTGGAATGTAAATCTTCATTGAACTTTTTTTATAGTACCTTGCTAAAGAAGTGCAGACAGAGACCCCAAGCAAAATTAATCAAGGCACTCAGACTACATTTATGTACAAGGAGTATGAGTCTGAAGGTTAGTTATTCAAATAAACAGTTTTTAGTAACAGTAGTGTAAACTAGATGTTTGTGCGGAGCAATTTTCAAAATTGAAGAAAGAACACGCAGCACTTAAGAAAACAATTAAACCCAACAGCAGAGTTGCACAGCGAGTTATAGAGTTTGAAGAAGGATTACAAGCATGTGACAAAAAATCTATATTTTATACTGGGTTGACCTATGCACAAATTCTTATTTTGGTAAAGTTCTTAAAAATACCTGACACTATCTGGTACTGGGGTGAAAATAAAGGTCGAAAAACCAATTCTTCAAAACGAAAATTCACCATCATACAAGAAATTATTTTCACCTTAGTTAGGTTAAGAATGGGTTTGTTAATTACCGATATGTCGTATAGATTTTCTGTTTCTAAAGGATTCTTATCAAAAGTGGTAAATACCTGGATTCAATGTATGTATACACAATTTAATGAAATTAGGCCAAATATGTTTCCATCTAGACAGAAGATTAAACAACATTTGCCCAACCATTTTAAGCAGTTTAAAATCATTAGAGTTATTATAGACTGTGCTAAATTTTTTTGTCAAAACCCTACCAATTTTGAACAGCAAGGAAATTTATTTTCGCAGTAAAAATCACATACCACTTTTAAAGTGTTACTAGGTTGCACACCCAACGGTGGTGTTTCTTTTGTAAGTGATTTGTACGAAGGCTCGATTTCAGACAAAGCTATTGTACTAAAATCCAATTTTCTGGAACTGTTAGATAAAGATGATCTAATTTTAGCAGATAGGGGTTTTACCATAAAAGATTTAACAGATGCAAAACAAGTAATTTTAAATATACCCCCTTTTTGGGGAAACTAAAATAATTGCAAAGCAAAGGATATACATTGAACATGTAGGAAGGATAAAGAACTTTCGGCTTTTAAGAAAGGTTCTGCCGCTTAGTATGAGAGGAATAATGTCACAAGTTGTATTTGTATGTGCATGTTTAGTCAATTTCCAAGAACCGTTGGTATGGTCACCAACCGATTTGTAAATTTTAAATTTCAAGATTGTCTTCATTATCAACCATAATTTAAAGTAGTATAAGGAATATAAATTGGTTATATTTTTTAATTTTAATATACTGGCGCTTATACTGTAGTTATATTATAACAGGAGCATATTATTTGGAATGAACTTTAGGTAGGTTTTATAAAAATTAGTTATTAAATTAACAATACATTTTATGCCTTACATAATATAAATTAAACTCGTATTGTTTTGTAACTTTAAGTAATATAAAATATTGCACAAGAAAATATTTTTTATTCTAAATTAAACAACTCTTGAACAAAAAAAAGTAAGTTATCATAAATAAAATACTTCACAATAGGATCTTAGGGTTATTTGATACACTTCCTCGAAAGTAACTATTCTAAAACAAAAGGATTTAAACGACGTGGAACCCTCATTTCAAAGTATTCAGGGGAGATAACATTTGTATGAATACTTAACAACTTTTGGGCCACACCATCCCAAAATTCTCCATCAAAATAAATTTTTTCGATATCATGACCCTTAAGTGTCCAAATAATGAAGTCGCACCATTGACGTTGTAAGATAGCCATCTGCATTTGAATTTGGTAATAATATTTATGTTCTTTTGTTCTTCAAATGCAAATAGCCATCTTCACCTAAAGAAGAACAAAATGCCGTTCGCTGCTGGGATGTTAGTTCGTTTAAATCTATTGGAAAGCTGGCTTCCTTTACGACATACGGACATTTTATTTCCAAAAGGCCATAGCTGTTTATAGTATTATCAAATACTAAAGCATCTGGTGATGCAGCTAAACCTGGATATTTAGAATTTATCAATAATCCTGTCTCTGTTACAACATAATTTGTGGTTTGTTTATACTCATGTAGTGCATCTTTTTCATGTTGCTTTCCATGTTTAACATATTTATTTTCAATATATGTTGGGAACCACATGTTTGTTCTTACAATATTATATGTATTTGCAGAATCAATTGTGTAGTACCGTTTGCAGTTTGATGCAGTTATTAAGTCTTCTAATACTGTGCCATAATTCACTTTGTTGTTGACTTGTAGTTCCAGGTACTTCTTGCGATTCTAAGAAACCGAAGGTAAGTGTCCGTTGTAGACTAGCTGCACGTTCCCTCAGTGTAATTGCTTTTTCAGGTGTAAGGTCATAATCTTCATATTGGTACTCGAGTAACAGTTCCCACATAGTTAACTTAGGATAATTTTCACATTCCGCTACCAGATTATTACAGCTTTGTAATGGATTTTCATTATTGCTAGAAAATGGGTCAAATGCAGATTGGGTTTTAGGATTGATTTTATTGGTATATTGATCTTCATTAATTATGGTGGCAGACTTTTCTTTTCTTCCTTTATTCCATTCGCAAATTTTGCTTGTACATGCAACTGGCTCGCAACCAAATCTAACAATGTAATCTTCTAAAGCAAAAAGAAGTCCAGCAACATGATTGCATCGTCCCATACCTGACGCTGGACATTCACATGTTGAATCTAATACATATCCAACTTTGCTATCTAACATAATCATAGCATGGTAATTTTTATCCTTCATAGATGATTTTACGATGGATTTTACACAATAATAACCTTCTCTTGTTGTTGTATCTCGCAAATCAGTGACACATCCACTTAAAAAATACTGTCGTCCCTTACGCAGTGATTTTGTTGTAGTGTAATTATTCCCACAATTTTCTTTATCATCTTCGTCACTGCTGTTATTACAATTACCTTCATCACCATTAACCTCTACTGTATTCGTAGATTCCACTAAATGTTTATAAATACATCCATAGGAAAATGTATTTGGTACAGTGCAGCTTGGGAATGCTTTCCATCCTGTTATTGGAAATGTTGGCGGTAAAGCATAAGTTTTCAAAAGTGTTCCTCTAGCAGCTGTAATTTTTGATAGGTGCCACTTTACCCCATCAACGGTTTTAATAATATTTTGGCTATTCCCTCCAGAAATACAACACTGTATTCTAAAACAAATATGTAAAAACCTTCATGCTAAATTTTCATTACAATAATTTAACGGGAGCATTTTAAACACGTGGTATCTACCTCTGTATTAAATCCGCCTTTTTTTCACTAGTTTTTAAACCACGACACTGTAACCATCGTCTTAGTTCGATCATGTTATGTTCAGCTAACGAACAAGTTCGTAATTTAGCACCAGGAACGTCATTTTCCGTAATATTGAGTGAAATAAAGGGAGTCGATGAAGCCATTTCCACGTGTACTATAGCGCGCACTCACCGCTGTTGTCCGAAAGGTTCAAATTGTGGGCGTTTGGCGGGTAGCTAGCGCATGCGCATAACCTTCTGTAAACAACACTATTGGTCTGATCTGTCGCTGGTAAGCTTACGTTTCTGTTCTTATCGTAGGACGACTACAATATAAACAAGGATAAAAGCTGCAAGAATTATGTTCCCTATCATAAAGTGCTAATCCGAGAACAGCAATCCTAGTTGAAAATAACTGAACCTACCCTGACAAAGTAATAATTTTTCGCCCATAACTCTATTATTTGTGAAACTTTACCAATCAAATATTATACCGTAGTCTCGATATAGTGAATATACCATAAAGTGAGCTATCCACTGCAGTGAACACAAAAATAATAACATTAACCCCTGAATAGTAAATAGTTTGTGCCTCACTAGAATGAATCATATACGTAGATAGGGACTTCCCCTACGCGTGATTACATGCTGTACATAATGTGTTTATTTGACAGTTTAGCTTTAGCAGTGATTCTGATGTGAAGGAAGCTTGTTAGTGAATATTACCTATGCTTGTAAAAGTAAAGCTATTTTATTTCGTGTTGCTTAGTTGAAAATTACTTGGGTACTGTATGTACTACATATCGTGTGAAGTGTGTACTGTGTTTATTTTTCACCAATCTCTCAATCTAAAAGAAAACACCTAATATTGCAAGAAACGGCAGAAATCTTAGAACCATTACAACACGGTGCGGCACCTTTACAGTTATCCACGAAATATGGAGTTGCTAAATCGAAAATCACTTCAATTAAAAATAAAAAACATAGGAATTTAAAAAGCATTGATAGTACATTTACTGGGCCTGGAAAAAGAAAAACATCAAAAATATCAGTTTATTCAAAAATGGAAAAAACTCTTTACAAGTGGTTTTTGAAGCAAAGTGAAAAACACGGACGTATTAATGGAGACATGATGAAAGAGAAGGCGAAAACTTTGCATGCAAAATTTTACACAGGTTCTTTTACTGGAAGCTCCTGATGTCAAGTTGCTGGTCATAGGAAAAGCGAAGAATCCTAAAACATTCAAAAACTTCAATTGTCCTGTGAATTATGCTCATTCCAAAACAGCATGGATGACATCAGACATCTTTAAGCATTGGTTCAAGAGAAATTTATTCCAGAGGTAAGTCTACCCACACTCTCTCTCTCTCTCTAAGTCTTCAGTCTCTTGCCTGGTTTGACGCATGTTTCCAATCTCGTCTTCCCTCAGATTTTCTCTTCATTTCTTCATAGTTACGCGCGCCCACGTCATCCATAATTTGTTTAATATATCTATTGCGTGGACGTCCCCTAGTTCTCTTTCCGTCTGTCTTCCCTTCTATGATAGTTTTCAGAATTCCTTCCCGGCGAAGAATATGTCCAACTAGTTGGTCTCGTCTTTTCTGTATATGTTTCCACATCTTTTTCTTTTCTTCAGCCCTTTCCAGTACTTCGTCATTAGTAACTCTATCCGTCCAACTAAGTCCTGTTCACAAATTTGAAGTTGTTATAGTACCCATAATTTCAGATTAACGAATTTTTTGAAAATCAGGGTCGACCAATAAGAGTATTACTATTGTGAGACAATGCTTCAAGCCATCCACCAGCAGAAGAACTGAACAACATTGACGAATGCATTACCGTCATGTACATGCCAAATGTTACTCCACTAATCCAACCCATGGATCAAAATGCAATACGCCTTACAAAACTATTTTATCGTAAAAAATTGTTATCTGACGTACTATTTGCAAAAAATGATGTTGGAGCTGCGTTAAAATCCGTAACTCTAAGAGATGCTGTTTCAAACTTGAATTTGGTCTGGGAAAAAATAAAACCAACAGTAATTAAAAAATGTTGGCATAACATTTTACCGCAAACACACGATTTTGATTAGGAAGAAGAAACCCTTCCTTAAGTGTTTGAAAATTACAATTAAATGATGAAGATCCAAAATATGCACAATCTGAAGTTTTGAATATCCGAAACCTCATGATTCCTAATGTAACTAAAAAAAAATGAAAAATCTGTTTACATAGGTATGTTCTTAAAATGATAATTTACAGGTATGTAATCGGAATGATATTGAGGCTTGGAATGACGACCGCCAGCCAGAAAATGAGCAAGATGAAGGCATAATTGAAATTGAAAGTGAAGACGGTGATGTTGCAGAAAATCCAGTTGTGAGAGACAAGTTGATTTCCACTGTTGAAGCATTGAAATCTTTGAATAATGATATTCAGTGGAGCTGAAGAAAACTCGGATGAATTAGAATATTCTAGTGTAGTTGTTCTTCAAGACCCGAGACTTAAGTTGGTTCAAAAAATGCACAATAAGCCAACAAAGCAAAGTAAATTAACAGATTTTTTTCAACCTACTGACTAATTTTTTTAAATATCTTTTTTATTTTCTATTACATATTACTACTACATACATTATTATGTATGTACAGTCTGTCAAGTAAGAGCGTGGTCGGCCTTACTCACAGCCGTTAAAAGGTATCGCCCTAAATCGTTCGCGAGTCGATAGAGGGAACCTTTGTCCTTGATACACTGTCAAGAATGATTCAGTTCTGGTTGATCTTGTGTAGGAGAAACACGTTACGCGCTATGAGTGCCAAATACGCGTCGCGCTACGAAGCTGTGTTCCTTTGCATCCACCCGAAAGGTCCAAAAATGTCGCAACTAGCGGCTGCTAAATACATGAGAAAGTCGAAAGGACAAGCAAAATTGAAGCAAAAAGGGTTAGATATATCGGGCGTAAAGGTGCATCTTTGGGGCTGCTTCTCAGAGCAGGGGTTCGGCACTTTGCACCTGTTTACCTCCAACCTGAATGCCCAGAAAATGCGGGAAATCTACCAAAAGGCTTTGTTACCGTCTGCTAAACGTTGGTTCATCGATAAAAATGAGGACTGGATTCTGCAGGAGGACAACGATCCCAAACACCGCAGCAAACTCTGTACCGAGTGGAAAACGCAATCTGGCATCGTTACACTGGATTGGCCATCGCAGTAGCCGGATGCGAATCCCATCGAAAATGTGTAGGCATACATTAAGCATAAGCTTCGTGGAAAACGCATATATACTTTGAAGCAGTTATCTCGCGAGATTCGTCGGATTTGGAGGTCCTTGCCACTAGAAAACGCCGTCAATTTGATCAAAAGCATGCCTCGGAAATGCCAAGCAATTATTGATGTCGGTAGTGACTGGACGCGTTATTAACCTAATTGCATCTATGTTCTGACTGAGTGCAATGTGTATATGTGTTGAAAATGTTGATAAATATATTTTTTTTTATAAATTAACCCGACCACGCTCTTACTTGACCGATTGTAATACATTCTGTATTTTTTTTTAATTTAGGTTTTTGCATTTTTTTTTTTATTATTATATACAATGTACTTTATACAGGGTTAGGCATAGCAATGTTACCATTTTTAACACTAAATATCTTTTAAACAAAACGTAATACAGTTTTAATTCTTATCATAAATTGTTCTATACACATTTGGATTTTACGACTTAAAGATAGAATCTTTCAAATGACCACCATTTTCTGCAATGCAAGCTTGAAAACGTTGAGGGAAAATTGCCATGACTTGTCATTTTCTCGGGGATAGCTTCAATTTCGACAGTAATGCGATTTTTTAACTTGTTTAAGTTATTGATAGGTACGGAAAAAACTTTTTCTTTAATGTACCCCCAGAGAAAATTATATGCGGCTGTCAAGTCTGGACTTGCATCTTGTAGGGGTGGAATTTTAGATCCAACTGCAAAATTCTTCAAAGACTTCTTTCAGAAATGTTAAGAGTTAAGGAGTGCCGTTTTGCGGAACGTTTAGGACTGTGCTCAAATGCATTTCTCACTCGTTCAATATTCTCTACATGACCCATTCCTTTTTTGCTGCAAACGGACCCTTGATCTTGCCATTTCTTGATCCGTCTGCAAATGGTCAGTCGAGATGGTGCATCCCCTCTGCCTCTGTCTCCAAATGCCATACGAAATTTGCAAATTTCTCGACCACAAATATTCTTGCTTGCACGGGCCAGCGATCCAGTTTTTAACTGGCACTACTGGCATATCAAATCCAAAGATACGTAGAACAATTTATGATAATAATTATAAATGTATTATGTTTTGTTTAAAAGATATTTAGTGTTAAAAATGGTAACATTGCTATGCCCAACCCTGTACATATGTAGCTTGAAATGTTAAGTTATTAATGTAATAAACACACTGTAAGTATCATTGTTGTGTATTTTTTCCTGCACTCTAAATAATGAACAACCTCGGTAGAGTGACAAAGCCGTTCCTCAATTAGTTCACTATAACAAGACTGTATTGTATATTACATTACATTATATTCCAGTAGAAAGGGAAAAAATACCTCTTTGTAATAATTTCATTGGCACCCCAAACCCTATTAAAAAGCAAAGTTAAGTGAATATTTTGAAAACAATACGAGCTATGTAAAATAGAATTATACAGTGTGGTTGATTTTTCATTACTCATTAATTTAGTCAATATCGAATTATTTAAATAATCCAAAACTATTCTTAAATAACTTTATGCACTCTTTGTAACCGGCTATAATAGAATCTGGTCACTTAAAAACAAAAGAACAGAGATTTGAAGTTTACTTTTTTAAATGAAACACCATGTACTTTTAAAATATTTAGGAAGCTTATTAAATTCTTAATATGGTGCCGTTTCCATTTTTTTTTCGTCTAGACAACAATGTCGTAATAGTAAGAAAAAGAAAGTACCTAAATACGTTTTGGAAATGCAAGTTTCAATAACAAACAGGAACATTACATTTACTGTCCCAAACAAAAAGTCTAATATTGAAAGATCAGGTGATCTCGAAATTTCCAACTCTTTGCTGCAAAAGTTCGTCAGAAGTTGTGCAGTATGTGGTGTCACACTGTCATGCTGGAATCACATTTGGCTACAGAAATTACAATTACAAACTGCATTTCCAAGGCTTACTTAGGTATTTTCTTCTTCATACTATTGTGACATTATTTATTGTATAAATGAAAAAAATAAAAATGATACTACCTATACATATTAAAAATTTACTAAACTTTCTAAATATGAAAAATATATATACAAGGTGTTCTATTTTAAAAAAGTAATCTTCAAAGCATTGATCAATTGTTTTTCATGTGACAACATTCTGTCGTACACAGTTGGAAAGGTATTTGAGATTAGTTTTTGAATTTTTTAATTAGTTGGATTCTGCCAAAATTAACGAGTATGTAATAAAAATCAAATACCCCGTATATTCCAAATTTATCTCTTTGTTGCATTACTAACAATCAGTAAATGTTGTGTGAAAAACAATAACTGAAAATTTCCTTCTTATTCTTTCTCTTAATGAAAATTAAGCAACATGCAAATGCTAAGCAAATTCTTCTCGGATATCCGAATCTCTATCTCATGTCCTTTGGGAGACTTTCTTATCTTTGACACACTGTATATCGAAGTAAACAGAAAATTTACACTACTTTAATAATTAACTACTGATAACAAACTACCATAACACCTGTTAGATAATAATTATTTCTAACTTAAACTTTTTAAACAAAACAAAGCCTAATATTAGTATATAACCTGTAAATTTCAGTTTCTCTGGTCCAGCTAGCTTCATCCCTAGAAAAAAAGATCTTAACAGCGACGCTTTCACCATGCCAAATCCCTCGCCAAACTTCACCATAGCGACCTTTCCCAATACACTCTACTAAAGAAATCTGCTTAGCGAGGGTGCGCTGTATGAGCAAAGGCAACCCTGAACCACTGCCAGAAGTAAGAGAATGCTCCAAGTACTCCCTTAAAGTGCTGTCGCCGGCAGCAGTGGCCCTTAGCAAATCATCTGTGGCGTAATATGTGTCCAGGTCTTGCTTATTCTGATCACGAAGCCTTCTTTTGTGCATTCGCCTCAACACTAAGAGTGTAACAGTTACAGCTGCACCTAAAACTATTGCAGGCACTACCACTGCTAACACCAGCTTTAATATGTAAGTTAACGAGTCCGAATAAGAGTTAATTTCTTCCCTATACAATGGAGGGAGTTCAGGGAAATCCCCTGCATTACAGAAATCACCGATGCAACACCGAATGTGGTACTGCCCCACAGCATGTCGTTTATGTTGCACTGAAAATGAGGGAGTCCGACAAATCAAAGGCAGTTGATCTGCGTTGGCTGTACAACCCCGCGTCACACTTTCTTCTCCCGAGCTTTCGCGTACCCGCGATTTCCAGCACTGAATTGCGTCTGTACATACTGTAGGATTGGAACAGTCTGGAGGATCACACGAATGGCACCTGTATCGTTGTTGTTTTGCAAAACCTTGAGCTCCCAGAAGACTGTTCTGATTGTCGTGGCGCTTCTGCAGGTCGTAAGGGGGCGGCTCTCCGAGATCGAGCTCGTTGTTAGAGTCGTCGTCGTCGTCAATTTCGTCTTTTAATTGTGGTCTGTGTAAAACTTCGCCTATAACAAATGAAATAAATGTATGCAAACTAAAAGTAGACTGGCGTTCATGCTCTACTACATAAATACAGGTTATTTTCAGAAATGGTATTGATAAATGTATCTTCGTAGTGATGAAAAAAGAGTTATATTTAAATAACAACTAACCTGTGCACAAATTTATTATAAAAACTACTAATAAACAATTTACGAATCTAGACGCAGCCATATTTGAAGCGAATAATAACATACAACTGAAGTCAGCACAATATCAAAATTTTGATAAAAAGTATTGTGGGATGTTTTAATCATATAATTTAAATTAATAGGAATAAAAAATGTAAATGTATTTTTACTGCCTAGATAGAGGCATGAAACCTAATAGTCAAAATCAACGTTTTCCCTAATAAAGAGAAGTTATATTTACTTCAGTATATCCTCTGTTTCATATCTAATGGCAAATTCTTAGCACATTTATGCGTGTTAAAGTCGATCCTCACCACAAGAATACCTAAAACCGCCAGAACTAGAATAGCACAGAATGTCAGTTAGATTGGGAGAAAGTAGCGTAATTTAACTCCTACAATAATTTAAAAAATAGACTGTTGTTATTTTTTTTTAGACTAGGCAAAACTGTAAAACATTTAAATAGTCATTTCGTATTTCTATTATTTAAAGAAATTTTGTCAAACGAAAAACTGTTTCTTGAAGCAACTTTGTGAGCTTTATTTTTAACTTTACATATAATAAGAATTAAAATTTTTATTTTCGTAGTTTTCTCACCGCATAAAAAGTTACTTGAACAGACCAAATTTATTTTCGTTTATGCTTATGGAATTAATGAGCACGTTTTATTATTTACCTAGCAGTACCGAAAATGACTGAAGTACCTTTCAGTAGTTGCTCAGTACACCACTTTCTTAGTCTAACTTCACAGGCATATTTATAACTCGAAATAGGTACTAGCAATGAACGTAGAAGAAGTCTTCAATAAGCAAGCGATCTTCAAAATCTAGAAGCGGTAACCAAAACCATACGGGAAATCTGTACATTTATTTACTGTTTTTTTGAGATAAATATTGAGGATCGATTTTCTAACATTTATAATAACATTCAATGTAACCTCAAATTTTTGCTTGTGGAAAAGTATTGGGTCTCTTATGGTTTCCGCAACTGTATTCAATGCCGGCCTTTGTGCGATCTTTAATTAAACTGATAGTAAATTCGAAATCTAACATTGGCAGTGCTCTGCTTTTTGGCGAACTAATCAATATTAAAGCTTTCCTTTCTGCCAAAGTTAAAGATAAAATTTAAATATAATAAGACAACATACTTTACAAGATTTAGATTGGAATGTAGAGATTGCTATGCGAATTTTATATTACTTAAACGTTACCTTGACGAAAAAATCGTAGCAAAATAATATAATATTGTATAAGCTATTAATTAGTTCACACGCTATACGTAAAATAAATAGTTTAATAAGTATGTAAAATGCAAATATAATACAATGTAATGCAATGTATTTTTTCTTAACAAATATAGGAAATAGTTGTACATTAACTAGTAATTTCTATTAATACTACATACTACTTTCGAGGTCGCTGTATACTAATTATACTCGGAAATATATATTTTATGTGAACATTGTTTAGTATATAGCGTAGCGTAGAATATTATTTGCTTTTTCTTGAAGATGTTGTAGAAAGTTCAATTAAGTAATGGTTGGTGTGCTAAAAGCCGGTGATGATATGCTTACAATATTCCTTAAATATCACTAGCCCATGTTAACCGCTTGAAAACACAAAACAATCTTGCTGTGTAAAAGAGGTTTGGTTTGTAGCAACAGTGATGGATTCACCACTACGTAAGGTATTTTTGAAAAGAAAACTTCACGAAATAAGCCATTTGAAAGTTATAAAATCAAAAAAGTTTAGACTGCTTCAGAAAAATAATTGGCGACACGACAGAAGAAGAAAATTTCTACGTTAAAATATATAATTGAACAATTAAAACAAAAAAAAAATTAATTTGGCAGAGCATAGTGAATATTTGATATAAAGTTTTGGGGAAACCAAAGATCTAACTGACAGGCTGTTGCGAAGAACTACAGGAAAATCTGTATATAAAAAATATAATGAAGAACTAAGAAAATTTACGATTACATTGCATTTCACCAAAAGCTTATAATTATGTAAGAACAATTTTTAAAATGCCTGCCCCATCCAAAAACTCTGCCAAATGGTATTCTGCGATTGAGGGAAAAGCAGGCTTCACCCCAGAAATGTGCTGACTTCGAAAGTAAAATATTCACCTCTTCCAATACTATCTTCATTGGTATTTGATGAAATGGCAATCAGACAACATGTGGAATTTGATAGAAAAGAATATCATGGATATGTAAATTATGGAAACCAGATTCAAACTGATTCAGCAGATATGGCTAAAGATGTTTTAGTGTTCATGGTGGTTGCAATTAATGAAAGTTGGAAAATGCCAGTAGGGTATTTTGTTATTAACAGGATTAAGGCAGCTTTAGTTCAACAGTATGTGAGTGCTTTGGACACAATGTGGAACTATTTTAAGAAATTTAATGTTGTAGATTTTGCAGCCAATATAACCTCCTAATTGCATTGCATTTCTAACAAATATTCCAAAAAATGAAAAATTAAAAAACTTAATTTACTGCGAAAGTTCTATAAAATCCCATCAACGCGCAAAACGAAATTAGAAAATTTCGTACAAATCAATTTTCTTAAAATAGAGATATTCTTTTACTGGAAATTTAGTTTTTAATTAAACAACCAACTTGCTTATCAAAACTCTAAAATGAAAATAATATGCTGTACCACTGGACAGGTTTAGTATAAATCAGCTATTGCTACAAAGCCAATAGGAAACGGACGCTTAAGTAAACCCTTATGGTATCCTATTTAGAGTACAAAGGCTCCTTCCTCTACTCTATTATATTCTAAAGTGGCGGTTGCATAGCTAGCGCGTCCCGATCTGTTTCTTGTAAACGACCCAACTAAATTTAAAAGGCATTACCAACTGACTTATTAGACATGTAGTTTGAAAGCAAAATTGTTTGTAAAGGGTTTTGAAGTAGCTTTTACATCTGAAAATTCGTTAGAGTGCGTTTGTTGACCTTGTTCTTCCTCTGAAAATTGGTATACGCCTCTCTTTTTAAAACTGGTATAGGAATTGAGTTAATTATTTAAAACCTGCAGGCAGCAGCACCCACTCTCTCAATGTTTTCTTGGAAGTACGGCTGTACATAGTTTTGCTTGGGTTTACTAGGTACAAAGTTTTGTGCTTGCTGGTGCGAATCCGACATAAACAGTACGGTCCTTGACCGACAGCATTGAAAGTGTTAAGCAAATTTGATCTCTTTTATTGAGTAAGTTATCAGCCTTAATAATTGATAAGCAATTGGCAAATCTTGAAAAGATAACGATTTGTACTACAATATGTAGTTTAGATAAAATTTTTCCCTAATTGCACAAGCCACTCACTTGTGGTTAATTTATAGATATTGTTTTCTAATTTATCGTCTCGTTTATCGTTACATTATACTGTACAGTTTTGATTAAGCATCAGTACATCATAAATATCTGTTTCCATAAATGTGTTGTACTCTATAAATAGTTGTATTTTTCAGTGCCAACCAGTAAATTGGTGATCACCAGAAACAAAGATGGTAAAAATAACTTTCAATAGCTATTTATCCAAAACAGACCCCCAAGAAATACCGGTACTTATTATCGGTCGTTTAACAAACCTGCTACATCTGAAGTATCAAGATATTAAGTGCAAACTAGAGCCTAGAGTAAATGAAGAGGTAGGTGTTTACAACAAAGCAAGGAATTAGTGTAATAAATTATGCAAATTTTTAGGTATTTAAAACAGCAATTTACAGTTTGCATCCGTCTCCCACCGATACTTGTTCATTGTACTTAAATTTAGCTACTATTGCTGCATTACCAACAAAATGTAGCCGTCATAATACTCCATCTCGATCCCACGCTGTTACTCGGTTGGTACAAAACTGTAGCGTTGGAGTAAATGAAAGCATAGTGGTAAATAAAATTAAATGTAATCGAACTGGCATCTAGTAAAATAAAACTACTTTTTTAGATTGTTTGTGAACGTTCTGATGTGTTTGCCAGTGGTTGTGCAGTAGCAAGAGCTTTTCCACAGTACAGCAAGAAAACTCCAACTGTAAACAATGAAAATGTGACTGTGTCCGTTGAATTCATTATTGTGCCATCAGCCAATGGTAAAGTTGTATAAAAGCATGATAACCATAAATTTAATTTGATTTATTGTAATATATTATTAATTATCCTTATCAGTCTATTACACAATTCGTGATAATCTAAGAGCATATTTATCCACTTATATTTGGAAAAATGAAACTATATCTTGCTTGCAACTTACTAATTCAGCATAGAAATCCTCAGCTTAAAATTTCTCCATCTCCAAGTTTTCAACTTGAATAAGTCCCTATTTTATGTTAAGATACCGAAAATAACAAACAAGAATCATTGGAAATGACTGAGGAGGAATTGAAGGCCTTGGAGTATGCAGCTTCTGGGATTCGCTTAACAGCCCGAATTGTTGATACCCCTTGCAATGAAATGAATGTTGATTACTTTCTACAGGTGAAATTAATTTCTATTTTGTCCTACTTCCTCTACTTCAACACAATTGTAGGAAGTTCAAGCTGTCGGTACTGCATTAAACATAACACCCACAGTCATACGGGGAGAGAAGCTTGCCGAAAAAGGGTTTGGTGGAATTTACGGAGTAGGTAAAGCAGCAGTTGTACCTCCAGCTTTGGCTGTCTTAAGCTATACCCCTGCTGGAGCTACCACCACTGTAGCTTGGGTAGGAAAGGGAATCGTATATGACACTGGTGGCCTTAGTATCAAAGGAAAGGTAATTTAATTCCAGATTGAGCTTTTGGGTTGTTTTTCTATAAATTATGCTTGCAGACTGCTATGCCCGGAATGAAGCGAGACTGCGGTGGAGCAGCTGCCATTCTTGGTGCCTTCTATGCAGCCGTAAAGTCTAATTTCACTCAAAATCTTCATGCAATATTTTGTTTAGCAGAAAATGCTGTTGGACCACTAGCAACAAGGTACTTACAATTAAAATGATTACTGTTGGGTAAACGTAGTCATGTTATTATTACTAAAAATAAAACTTTGCATTTTGCTTGCCAACAGGAGTATAGCTTTATAGAGTATTTTAGAACATGTGACCCTGGCCATTTACAGATGGCCAGTGGGAGAAATACAAAGTGAAGTTACTATACTTACTAAATTGGTTTTCAGATATTTAAAACTTTCTTTTTACAAGTCAAATAAATTTGTTGTTTTAGGTAAATGTATTCATGGCTGGTGAACATTGAATTATAAACAAAGAACGTATTAACTCAGATAAGATTAAATTAATTTGATATTAATTCAGCAGAACCGTGGCTGCAACTAAAGTGCATTATAAATTGTCTTGCTTGGACAGTTGAACTACTATCAAAACAAAATAATAAAACTTTAGAATGGAAATTTAATCTTAATTTTACTGTTTTAATGAAAATAATTAAGCTGAATGTTGTAATAATGTCGAACAATTATTATGTTAATTTTAATTTGAAGAGAACCAAAGCAATTAACATTGCACAAGAAATGGAAAGGCTTAATATCGACATTCTGGGGTTAAGTGAAGTGAGGTGGCCTGGAAACGGAACCAGCAAAATCAATGATAACACTCTATATTACACAGGCAATGTAACGGCGAGGCACTCGAATGGAGTTGGAATTATGGTCAACAAAAAGATTAACAAATCCGTAATAAACTTCGTGCCACTCTCAGACCGAATAATGTTATTACAGATAAGAGTAAAGCCCAAAAATGTAAATATCATACAGATATATGCCCCAACAGCCGATAAACCTGATGTAGAAGTAGAACAGTTTTATGCCCAATTAAAACAACTAAGAAAACAGACTAAAAAAGATGAAGTCAATATCATAATGGGAGATTTTAACGCCAAGGTTGGAAGAGGCAGAGTAGACGATATAGCAGGAGAATATGGCTTAGGTGAGCAAAATACCAGAGGTGAAGCATTAATACAGTTCTGTCAAGAGGAAAAAATGACTGTTTCCAACACGTGGTTTAAGTTAGCACCTAGGAGGCTATACACATGGACCTCTCCTCAACATAACGAAAACCATATTGTAAGAAATCAAATAGACTATATCCTAATAGACACTGATACAGAAATGGATTAAACAGCGTCGGAACGTACCCTGGTGCCGACATGGGATCCGATCACAACCCGGTAGTAGGAAAACTCAAGGTAAAATTGAAAAAGCTTAAAAAGAAAATCATGAAGAAACCAAATTTAGAAATGATGAAGGATCCCGTAACACGAGAAAAAGCGAAACAGACTATAAATGAAAAGCTAGAAATGGCCGCACAACATCAATCGCCAGACAATATAAATGAAGTGGAAAATACATGGGACAAAATAAAAACCGTTCTAACGTCTACTCAAAACAGTATACTAGAAAACAACAATATAATAAATAAAAAGAGACCGTGGACCACGGCAGAAATATTAAACTTAATGGAGGAAAGAAGAACATATAAAAATATAAACGTTGAAAGATACAAACAAGTACAACGATTAATTCAAAGAAAGATTCAAGAAGCTAAAGAATATTGGATGAACGAGACGTGCAACGAAATAGAAGAAGCACAAAGGAAACACGATAACTTCAATGTGCACAAGATGGTCAGAGAGACTTGCGGAAAATTCAATAGAAGACCACATAACAAGCTATTGAATAAGCAAAATCAACTTATCATGACTGAATTAGAACTAAAAGAGGCATGGAAGGAGTACATAGAAGAGATGTATCGTGATGAAAGTATAGAAAGAGGAAGAATTTGGCTCATCCGATCATGGACCAGATATTATAAAATCAGAAGTAATCAGAGCACTCAAGACCACAAAAAAAGGAAAAGCAGCGGGGCCAGACGGAGTATATGGAGATTTCCTTAAACTCGTAGAAGAAAATAACATAAGAATATTTGTACAACTTTTTAATACTATATACAGAACAGGGGTCTTGCCCAGTGACTGGTTGGAGTCAATTTTCATTCCCATACCAAAAACAGCAAATGCTAACAAATGCGATCAGTTTAGACTGATTACTCTAATGAGTAATGTGTTAAAGCTCTTTTTAAAGATCTTGCAACAGCGTATATATAAAAAATGCGAGGCCGATCTCGACGATTCACAGTTCGGCTTCCGATAAGGAATGGGAACACGAGAAGCACTTTATAGTCTCAACATCTTACTACAAAAATGTAAAGACCAGCAACAAGATGTGTACGCGTGTTTCATCGATTATCAAAAGGCTTTGGACAATGTCAAACACAATACATTAATTAAAATATTACAATCAAAAGGACTAGACGAAGAAGATGTAAACTTAATTCGAAATCTATATTGGCAACAAACTGCAACAGTGAGAACCGAAGGCGAGAGCTCGGAAAAGACCTTAATAAAAAAGGGAGTGAGGCAGGGATGCGTCCTGTCACCTCTGCTTTTTAATATATATTCAGAGGAAATCTTTCAGAGGGCACTACAAGACACTAATGACGGCATTAAAGTTAACGGCAAAATATTAAACAACCTGAGATATGCGGACGACAGGCTAGTGTTTTCGGATAGTGCAGAAGGATTACAACGTTTAATGGATGCAATCGTAATGGAAGGAGAGGCCGTAGGTTTAAAATTAAACATCAAAAAAACAAAGATAATGATATTTAGTAAAAATCCGAATGTCCTAGCCGATATTGTAGTAGACGGCACACGCATTGAAAGAGTTCCTAGACTTAAATACCTTGGATGCTGGCTAACAGAAGACTTAGACCCTGATTTAGAGGTACGAACTCGAATAGAGACAGCGAGAACGACCTTCATGAACATGCAGAAGTTGTTAACAAATCGTAGCCTGAACCTTAACACACGTTACCGTTTCGTTCAATGTTATATATATTCAACGTTGCTCTACGGTGTAGAGACATGGACTATGAGAAAGAATATAGAAAAGAAACTACAGGCATTTGAGTTCTGGATATTCCGACGCATGCTTCGTATATCATGGATGGATTATGTAACAAACGAAGAAGTATTAAGAAGAATGGGAAGGGACAGAGAACTATTAGGTACGGTAAAAAAACGAAAAACGTCTTACCTTGGACACGTTTACCGTAACAACAAATACGAACTTTTACAACTACTTATGGAAGGAAAAATAGAAGGGAGGGAGGACCAGGTAGAAGGAAGTACTCGTGGCCCAAGAACATTCGGGATTAGACAGGAATGAACAGCAATTCACTAATAAGAACAGCCAAGAACAGAAACGATTTTGCCCAAATTGTTGCCAACCTTCAATGATGAAGACGGCACCGCTAAGAAGAAGATTGAAGTACACTACACATCCTTTTTAAAAATTAAATATAAATCCCTGCCACTCAATTGCTTTTGGATCAAATTGAAGGGTGAATACCCAAAAGTAATTGAAAAGACCATCCAAGTGCTGTAAAATGATTTTTCTTTCTTTGCTATATAGCTAGAGCTACGTAGTAGGTAGTAGGTATTTGGGCAAACTGATACTTCTATCGCCAGATCGGAAAGTCTAAACAGGGGTGAAAATATTCCGAAACTTTCCAAAATGTCGTTGCAGTAAAATATTTGGAATCGGAATTCATTTCCGGTTTAAAATCACCAAGCTACGAAAACTAATAGTTTATTTTTCGTAAACAATATACAACAAAAATAAAACAAAATAAACATAAAATGATTTCTCAATGAAATCTGTGCTCTTTATATACCCGTTCGACGATGGATAGCGGGCGGCGGGAGGTAGAAGCAGGGCCAACACTCGTCAGTTGCACACGACACTACCGCATACGTCACATGCTTATTGTGTATTTTAAGCTCTCAGTCGATTGCGTTCTGACATGATATTTTTTCTACTTTCACCCCTGAGTATAAACAACTAAAACAGGCAATTAAAATAATTTGGTCATTTACTACCTGATTACAAATCAAAACGTTAAATATAGAATGGAACTTATATCGTTTTACTACATTAAATATGAAATAAATTAAATTATTGGTATATTATGGTATTATGGTATACTCAATTTCAACAGGTATTTATTTCTTGTACTGTATTCGTATTTCGACATGTTACTGTAATTTTCAAAAGCATTTAATATTGTAAATATTTGTAGCTAGGGTAGCAGCACACTGGATCTTGATTTAGGACTTGGCTCTGGTCTTCTATTCCAAAACTTTCAATAACGGGGAATTTGTGAGCTCAATTTGCTCATTCATTAAAAGTGTGTTTATGAATTTAAAAAGCCTCTAGTATATCCAGTTTACGTTTTTCATCATAGACGTGTAAACTGTTATTATATTATTTGATGCCAATGCATGATAGTGTTCTAATAAATGTTTAGCGTAGTTAGATTTTTCTGGGCGTTGGTATTTGTATAAGTGTATGTGTTCTTTATATCGGGTAGCAAAATTTATATTTGTTTGACCTATGTATACATATTTACACTGTGAACAGTTTAATTTGTAAATGCCATATTTTAACAAATCGTTAGTTCTATCTTTTGCAAATAAGGTATTGAAAGTGTTTTCTGTGTTTTATAAATTACTTTAAATGTGCTTTTTTTGATTATAATTTTTGCAATTTTCTCTGAATAATCACCGAAATGGGGAAATGAAATATATTTTAACATTTTCAGAGTGGTCTTCTGAATATATTCTTTGAATTGCTAATTTATAATTTTTCTTTTTGATTAATGTTTCTATCAGTCTTATGTTGTATCCAGTACTGTGGTGTAACCACTGTTACTTAGGGGAACTGTTGAAGCTCTATCAATGACCTATAGGCTGCTAATTTATGTGTTTTATGGTGACATGAGTCCTGTGATATTGTGATGTCTGTGGCTGTAGGTTTTCTATAAATAGAGTATTCGAGTTTGTTTTGGAATTAATTTTTATGATTATGTCTAAATAATTAATACACCTGTTTTGTTCTGTTTCTAATGTAAAGTTTATGTTTGAGTGTAGAGTATTAATAAACCTTAAGAAATCACCAATAAACGCAAATGAACTATTAAAACAATATATACAGAACATATCATCACCGTAACGGAAAAGTGGTAACATTGGACTTCCCATTGATAAACCGTTTTTATGAAGATAATTTTTATCATTAAAAACAAAATAATTTTGATTCAACAAAGTTCGAATAATACAATCAACTCGTTTCGTACCGTTAATTCAACATTTTTGTTAATAAAAATATTATTTAACAAAGGAATACATTCTTGAGGAGGTATTTGTGAAAACATATTGGTGACATCGAAACTAACTAGTTTGCATAGTGATGGTAAACTTAAACTGCACAACTTATTGACTAATTCGAAAGAATTGCTAACTGAATATTTTGGTGTATATTCTAAAGTAGTAACTGTATTATTCAGGCATCTCGGCGGGGCAATGCCAATACGTGCTGTCACTCGAGGTCACAGTGAAATGCGGTTCAATCGGCCGCGTGGTCTAACACCGACTGAGCCGACCGTATTTCACTTTGTTAAGTTTAGGGTGTGTTGCATGAATAGCTAGTATGTAAGGGACGCCCGCACCCCCCTGAAGTAATCCGAAAGCGGTTTGGGTGGGGAGAGACGGTAGTATGACTGAATGAAAAAAAATCTATATTATTTAATGGTTTTGCTAACATGTGGTTGGGTGCGTTTATGAATGTACCCGTCTAATAGGAATTTGGAGTTTATGTATTTTTATGAAACCGTATAGTTTTAGTGGTTATAGGTTTGAATATATTATTTTTCTTTTCTCATAATCTGACCCTTCCTCTTCATACTAATAAAGAATAAGCTGATTAGGAAACCAGAGAAAGAACGAAACAACTGCAAACTATAATAGGATATCAAAGGTTAGAGCCGATGAAATTGGCCGCAATAATGTACGCGGACGACATCGTTCTCATAGCGAATTTCAAAAGGAACATGCAAAGACTAATGGATATATGAATGGAAGAGATTGATATGCTGAAAATGGAAGTAAACCTACAGAAAAGCAAAATAATTGTAATAAATAAGAAAGAACTGGACAACTTCTCTACTCTACTCTTCTTCTAAGAGTGCTGCTTTACGAGACGTAACGATCTTCTCTCCCATGCCTGTGTTGTGCGTTTAGAGTGCCACAGACATAGACGACCTACAGCTTAACGTGGGCTCCGAACCATGGGAAGTGTAAACACTTCTACTCCAGAGAAGATTTACTAGGCGGAATACCTCGCTGGTTTGCCATTGCCTTGCGAGGGAGAGCGGCCGTTAAAACTCCGACGTTCCGGTACTGAGAATTGAACCCAGGACCTTCCAAAAGAAATACATCGGAAAATTAGACGCAATAGAGATGAAAATAGCTGGAAAGACGAAATGGGACGGAATTACAAACAACATAATAAGAGAAACCATCAAACAAGAACCAATAGGGAATAACGTAATAAAGAGACAACTAAATTAATACGGACACCTAACGAGAATGAATACAAATAAACTAGTGAAGAAAGTGTGTGGAGCAAACAATCAGAGAAAACAAGAAGGGGAGGACCGAGGAAAACATGGACACAGCGAATAATAAACGTGGGGAAAGAAAAGGACAAAACAATCGAGGAGCTGAAGACGTTGACAGCTAACAGGGCGAAATGGAAGAAATTGGTGAATGAAGAGATCATATGAACCTTCCCAATTCCGACACACGAAAGAGTACAAGGACTGGGCGAAAGAAAGAAGATAATCTGTTATGGTAACAATACAGTCATTTAATGTTTGGTATACTTTTTTGTGATATTTTCGTGGGATCTCCATTTAAAGTTTTCTAAATTTGAAGTCGTTATAAAATTATTAACTTCTTGTATGTACTAATCATCTTTATGTAAAATAACTAAGGTATTACCTTTATCTGCTCTAACAGAAATCAGATGGTATGTTGTAATTTTTTCTTTAATTGACGCAAGCAGTAAATTGTTATGTTTGTTTGTATTACAATTTGAATGTTGGTCTGTTGCTGACATGTCTCGTAATAAATTGAAATTTCGCATAATTGAAACGTTTTACTTTCAGAATACTGAATTTACATAATTTCCTGCTAAAAATTTTTTAATGTTGTTTGTTACCCGCCAAACGAGATTTTTTGCTACCCGCAATAGGAAAGGTGAAAGTGCCTTCGGTTTAGCTCAGATGAGTAGGGGTGGTTCACGAGAAACGCTTACGGGAGGGAAATCGTACGTAGTTGTGTACAGAGTGAATTAAAATTAGTGAGTGGAGCGTTCGACACAAAGAGCTCGCCGCCAGTGGCTTGCGATATTTAATTTACTAAACCACACATCTACGCAGCCAGAGACGTTCGAGTTTACAAAAATTACACTTTACAATTAACAAATAATGGCAACTGGCATCACTTGCAACGGCTTAGTGGAGAGAGTCACATGGTTGAAGGTCTAATCCGACACAAGTCGAACAATTTCACTAAATTGTCTTAAAAAAGCTAACATTCTGCTAATATTTTTTTATCCGACTCAAGTCGAAAATTATTCTACCCCCAGGCAAAGGAAGAAAAGCGATACGGGATCTTAATTTAACAGACGCTCTGCCATAAAACCCCGACTCCAAAACCACGTTCATTCACCCTCAGAAGCTTGCGTTGACTTTTGCCTTGTCTTGTTGTAGTCGCCGAGGTTTTAACAGGCAACCGGGTGGAATGGAGATGTTAAATCGACTCCCGAGAAAGCGCGACGCGAATCTCCAACAGCTGGAAGATTTCACCATATGACGAAATATGGTGCAAATATTCTAGAACAAAATCTTGCACGTGGAACTTCCGGGAAGCGTAGAATTTCCAGGGCCATTCTGCAGACAAAAGATTCTGAACTGTTTTCGGTTGGCATAAACAGACTAAACATACACAAGCGTTCCTCCGTTTAATTTTGGGAATGGACAGAATTTGAATCCTTTATTTAGAAATTTTACTTCCTTGTCATTAAATTCTATGTTTGACAAATTAAGGAAACGAGGATGGAAATTTATGGTGTTAGGTTTAGTATAATTTTTAAGATCACGTGTGTTTTGTTCTAATCTTAAAAGTTTGTGTTTCTGTATTGTATATTTATTAATTTTTAATTTGCTAACGATTTCTCTAACGCCATTGTAGAAAACGTCAAATTAAATTGGGTGTAATTTGTATGTGAGTTCTGTGTCGAGTACTTTAAATGAATGTACCAAAAAATTCCTGCTGAAATTGAGTCTATTATTATTATTATTAATATATAAATACGAATTTCAACGAAGTAAGGCAAGAAACAATTAATAAATATTAGAGTCCTAACATCAAAAGTGTTTCAAATACATTAACATTAAAAACGGTTAAAATGGATTAATTTTCATTTGGTAGTTCATTGAACTATAGACTTTCAAAGTTTCAAGTCCCACAAGACGCAATGCTAAAAATGTATTATTTTTGCAAATGAAGAGCTACAACAAAGTATTGTAAGTATTTTGTAATAAAATACTTCCGAACCTAAGTTGTAAACTCATGTGAACAACTCAATAGTTTTGAATACAGTTTTCTTTCCCAAGACCATTCTTGACTAATTAGAATTTAATAAGTTTGAATAACAAACATTTTCATTCTAATGCAATTCTTACAGTACCATGTATAAGCTTTTTGTGGAACAAGAACAATGCTGTAAATACAAACCCAGTAATAAAACTGTAAGCAAAAATGGACCAAAATAATTTGTTTGCATGATTATACTTAATCCATCTTGTGTATAGGAATGCTTCAGCCCTACAACTCCAGCATTGTTTACTAAAATATCCACTCTATCTTCGGTGGCTTTAGTTTCTACAGCGAATTTTCTTACAGATGCCAAGGAACTTAAATCAACAATTCTCACAACAATATTTTTGTTTCCTGTAGCTTCTATAATTTTCGTTTTAGCCTCCTCTGCTTTAACAAGGTTCCTACAGGCTAAAATCACTCTAGCACCTCTCTTAGCGAAATCTTGAGCAGTATAAAATCCTATACCTGAGAAAAAATAAACAGTTAGTTATTAATATTGTACAACCCGGAAACTTAAGAACATCATTTTTAATAGCAATATGCTACATGGAGATATGTTTAGATGCACTAAATGGCACATGTTTTAATTATTCTAAACGGAAGAAGATACTCAGGAGAAATATAAATTGTTTCTACATATCATTTGCTAGTACAATTTAATTTTTATTTCCATTTTAATATGTTTCACTTTTTCTTTACCGCTATCTGAGGTTACATACAGGGACGACTCTGATAAACAGGATGCAGCCCTAACATAACATAGTTTCTTGCAAAAATCTACCACCGGATTTGGAAAAAATTAACCAATGAAAAATATTGAAGATACGCAGTTGCTTTCTTACTAATGACAAAATTGTTCGTGTAACTTTTTCGACAAAAACGAAACACTCTGAACAAATTACTTAAGTTCTGAATTAGTTTTCCTAAAATACGTTTGAGGCATTTTCCGGATATAGTTTTGTTTTATTTTTAGGTATAGTTTGACTCGTTTCTGTAAGAAGAAACTTATCTAATTATCAATTAAATTAAATATATTTGCACACATAAACTTACCTGCATTTGCTCCAGTAACTATAGCAGTCTTTCCAACTAAACATGTTGGACTGTTGTCTCGACCTGTAGAAAATTTCAGATACAACCAGAATATTAAAAACAGAGAAGCTATAACTGCGATTACTACAAGTGTCACCCAACCAGCATTCATTTTAAATATTTTGTTATTTATGTCAGTTAAATAACAGCGTTTATGAGATAAGTAATACGTTAATGACAAAAATTTTAAATACAATGCAAATATATTTCGTCCTATGAAGTATATAAAAAAACACTTTAAAATTATTTTAAACTTCCTTCTCGTATAAGACGAGATGGAATAATAAACTTCGGTGGCGCGCGTTTAACTGCAATATGTAGGGATTGTCCACTTGACGCACGTTTATTATTTTTCGATTATATACGTTAAATATAAATTCGGTTTAGATTTAGACTGTATTGATTAACAATCTTCTACTTGCATTGAAAGCAGAATGAGGTGAACTATTGTCCTAATTTCTGAAACCTGATATTATTAAATTAATTTTATACTTGAACATTAATACAGGTGAAAATTTTGAATTTTTTAAGGTAATATTCATTTATTTAATGAATGGAAAGCTAACCGTCTTTCTAAAGGTCGGGTGTTTGAGTGGTCGAAATCTTTTAAAGACGGAAGAACTCATGTAGAAAATGAGTATCATGTACCGGGTGGCCAACTAAGAATGGACGCCGGCTGTATCTCAGAAACTACTTATCGTATAACTTTGGGAAAAAAATACTGATAGGTAAATCGGCCAAGAGAAATCGCTGGAAATTATTTTCAAGTTCGTAGGATGACCGCTAGGAGTCGCAATTGCTATGACCAATCAGAAAATGAGATTTTTCTCAAAAATATGCCAAGTTAAGAGGTATTTTAAATAGTGGCATTGTAATCTTTGTAAAATTTGCACTTTGCTCTGTCGTTGCAAATAAAGTGGTGGGGAAAGGTTAAACTTTCTTTTCTTCAATTAAGTATAACTCCGGTGTGGGTTAACAGAATTAAACAAACTAGGGCTCGTTTGAAAGAGATTTTATTACTGAATAATCTGCAATATATACTGTTCCTGAACTTATTTTACAGTGGTAGCTAGAGGGCGCTGTTTGACATCGTAACAGTTATTGCACGTTTTCATAAAAATTTTAAATGGCAGGCTATGTCTCTTTTTGCACAGTTAAATAGAGCACAAAATTTCCAAACAATCGGCGCAACCCGCAACTTTCTATCTTTTCTCTAACGGGAGATATTAAGAGAACAAATAAAGTTGCTATATGTTACTATATGCTGTATGTCCGGGAAATGCAATGATGAAACTATCGAAAAAAACATTTATGGAACCGGATTTATTGAATTGCCCCAATTTACTCAATGGCGTCCTAAATGTTCAAACTGTCGTTCATCATTTTCTATGCACCTTGCCACCAACGAGCTGCAACTTCGGTTAAGATTGAAAATAAAGAAGAAGTATTACTCAGCAAGACAGGCGGGTATAGTTTATAAAATTTCTCAATATTTACAACTTAGTGTTGAAAGTGTTGAAGACACACAAATAAAATTATTCTTTATTTCGTGTCTTCTTGCGTTGTTTGTACAACCATGTACAGTAAAGACGAAAAAGTGGAAATTCTAATGTGGTATCAGAATGGTAACAGCTTAAGAACTGTGAGAGACTTATTTTCACTAAAATGTCCAGAAAGACCTATTCCTTGTATTCCAACCATACAAAAAATTGTTAGAAAATTTAAATGAGAGGGATGCGTTTATAAATTCCCATAACATAAGAACTAAAAGTAATCACGTTTTAACCGAAGAAATGAAATTATATATTTTATACTACGTTGAAGAAATCATAATTAATAGTTATAACGAAAAATAATATTTAAAAAAGTATGCGATGGCCGGGAATGGAACCCGGATCAACTGCTTGGAAAGCACCTATGCTGACCATTATACCACTTTGGCGCTGATGTATTTTTGTTGTACAAAGGAAGTACAGTGTTCACGGACCTTACAGAAACATCACCTTGTCGATTTTTGTATTTAACAAATAAGTCATCATTTGCGTCCTACATGCAGGATGAAATACTTATTTAATATAAACACTGCATCAACATAACTTTCATACTCAAATAATTCACAACTACCGTGATGTTTATTTCTGATTTTTAGTTGTTGGTATAGTTGGTTGCCTAAACAATAGGCGTAATTGATGCGTTCTATTTAAAAGTATACGTAGGCAATGTATACTAAAAAGAAAAATTCCCTGTATATATATATATATATATATATATATTATGGTTAGCATGCTCAAGAACAAATATCGACTTCAATAAAAACAATGTAGGAAAACAATTTATTTTCAGGTTTCAACAAATACACATTAGCTGTATACTTGTCTAATATCATCCAAAAACTTCCAGCAGTAGTGGTCCAAATGACACTGAAAATGCTGACACGGAACGCTCCACATTTTTTCAAAATTCGGATCTTTGCTTCCAGCCATTATCTTTCGATTCCTTGAGTATGGGCTCCTGTCACCGGATCTATATAATTCTGCTGATGATTCACGGTGTGATGTTGGTAACCGAGTTGATTCAAATTTTCGTATGCTAGCCACTCGTCGGAATGAATAACTGATCTCAACTCAACTTTCCGTTTGATTATTGCCTACCATCTGCCGTTTTCTGTCGCAGGAAACAAAATATTGATAGCTGTCAACGTTAGCATATACTGTATGGTAAACAGCATATACTGTGTGGTAAACCGCATACTACAGTAGAAACGTGACGGTAGATTTGAAGTAGCGTAAGGTGGGTGCCAGGTATAATTCGCACTTGTTGGTCGAAAAATCAAATCTAATCGTTTGTAAAGTGCTTCTTCTTTACTACAATGATATGAGAGAGAAGGAGCTGAATTTTTGGACGCAATTGTAACAACCTCAGTAAATTATTTAACGCCTGAGTGCAAAGTTGCAAAGTTGTCACACCACATGTACAAAACCAAAAGAAAAGACAAACTATGTTGTCCACTGATAAAGTGATGGTAAAACTTTTTTGAGATGCTCAGGGGATGTTGTTTGTTTGCTTATATATTGTCGTATAATTAAGCCTATTATTCAGCACTCTAGCGCGATAAAGATAAACGGGCGATCAGGAACAAACGGAAGGGAAGACAAAGTTCTGGTTGCTTTCTCCATGACAATTCTCGCCCTCATGCAGCTGCCAGAACAATTGAAACACTAAACGTCAGTGAAACGTTCTCCCGCGTGCAGCATACAGTCCTGATCTTGCTCCCTTCTATTTTTATTTGTTTATTTGTATATTAATCAAAATATTAATTTTGCAAAAAAAATATTGTTTTAATACTTATGTTTTTACTATATACGAAGTTCAGCAGTTTAATCCCCGGAGTAGCTCAATATTATAACACAAACTGAAATACAGTTTTTGTAATATTTTAAAAGTTTCTCAGTTAAAACAGTTAAAATCAGTTAAATCAGTGGACAAAGGCATCCAAAAAAAACTGCTTTCAATTCGCACGTTACATTTTTCATAATTCTCGTATTAGTCTGCTGTTCCCAAGTCAGGTATAATAGACTTAGGGATTGACCTCGACAACACAGTGCTTCATGAGGAAAGGCTTTACAATCAATACAGAATGGGCAGGTGCATTATCATGTGACAAAAGCCGAACTACCTTTTCTCGAAATTACGGTTGCACGCGAGAAATGCGCTGCAATAATCTCTGCATCATTTCAACCCAGCACGCACTATTTACTGTTTGTCCTTTATATCTGAATCATTGTAAACTTAATTTCGTCCATCAAAACCAACCAATACCACTTTTGAAGTCTACTAAATTCAGAATTATGAATTTGTTATTTTGAATTCAAGTATTACTTCTATTAATGTTAAAGCGTCTTTTGCACACCAAAAATACTATATAAAATGTTTACCAATTTGTTAAATATAATTGAAATGGCTACTATTTTCATAATATGGCGTGGCTTCACATGATGGGGCGATGTAAATGGTCATGCATTTAAGCATGTATTATGATAACTGTATTATTGTCTCAAATTTATTTAATTTTTATTAAAAATGTTTGACGTATTTAAATTTTTCTAACTCAGACAGATGTTTTAGAAACTATGCAAAAGAATGGCGTCAATAGATGATAGTAACGTTAACCAACTTCAGCGTTCAAGGATTTTTAAGAGCCTTGTATTTCCAAAGTACTAAATTTGTTCTATACTTTACACCATTGCGAACAGTTCTGTTTTCAAAAACCTCAGAACCTCATAATTACGGGAAATGTGTTGAAATGTTTGATAACAGGTGCATATATGATAATTAATGTAATAGCTACGGGATAGATATTAAAGTAAACTAGTTTCTCTTATCAACAACGATATAAACTTGTATCGTAGTACTTCTTTACAATTTTAATGTTTATTTCGTGATTATGGGTAAATATGTGCATGTGCACAAATAGGGTTTGTTTTAATATAGTGGGTGGCCCATCGAAAACGAAACAGACGTGTTTTGTGACCACTAATCCTTAATTTTTCTAAAAACGCCCGAACACGTCAAAGTAATTTGAGAGGGGGACATATAACACATTATATAATTTCCGGCAAACTATCTTCAGCCCCAGAATTGGGGTCACTTTATTATAAACATTAAAATATTAGAAGGCTAGAAGTATCACAAGACACACCATTTGGAAGCTCGATGAATTTGCTGGGCAGTAATGGTTTCATTTTTGGATTCCGAGCATTAGTTCCCGCGGAAATGCAGTCCCAAGTTCAGCGTAGTAATTCTTCTGGGGCAATTATGGAACAACACTGGTAAAAAAAAACTTTTTTTTTGTGACATGGATAAAACATGGCGTATGTTATGTAAAATTTCACCAGAAAGCAGAAAATGACCTTGGATTTTCTCTACCGCCCATATTTTATTTGCTACGAAGTGTTGCGCGATATACGGAAATATATCAATATCGGTATGTTCTTAATGTTGCACTTACTTGAAAATCTTGTTGGGGATGTTTTACCGCGATATTTGGTCTCTGGGGCATCACGGCACTAATCAGCAAGCAAACTAGGATTCTATTTGTCTTGCTATCGCTTTTCCATGGTTGCAACGTCTTGGTGGAACCGTTCTCCATGTTCGAAGCTTACGGCACCCAAATTTTTCGGAGAAAAATCGGGATGAGCATCCAGAAAGTGAATTTTTAAAGATCTGCAAATTTTGCAGCTTTGACATTTCCAAGAAAATTGGTCATAACTGTTGTAAAAGTCCTCCATGGTCTTAGTTCAACTTCATTCAGCAAGTTGTCAAATTCGCCATCTTTCATTATTTATCGTAGTCGTGGTCCCACAAATATGGCCTCTTTAATTTTTGCCTCACTAACTCTCGGAAATATTTGTTTCAGATACAAGAACCCTCTTCCATTCCGATCTAGTGCTTTAACGAAATTTTTCATTACGCCCAATTTAATATGCAGTGGTGGTAGAAATACATTTTTAGGATCAACCAGTGGTTCGTTGATAATATTTATTGACCCGGAGTTAGTGCTTGACTTAGTGGCCATGACGTGGTGTGTGGTATGATTCCTTCATATGAACGGCATGAGCTAAAGGTACAAATGGGTATTTATTGCCGTTGTGAAGCAAAACCGCTTTTAAGCTGAGTTTTGAAGAATCTATAAATCGCTTGGTTCATGTTTCTGGGGGTGAAAGTACGTTTTTGCAATTTAAAAGTTAGTTCCCCCCACACATAACAAAAACTGTTAACATTATTTACACACTCGCTAGGCATTGTACTTACTTGTTAATTCACAGTCAATCACAGTATAGTAATAAACATAAATCAAGTATGCAGAACACAAACACGTTAGTAACGACGTTCCGCGGCACGACATAGGAAATGCAGTAACTTCATACGCCGGTAAATACCTACTAATGCACAGTTTCTGATTTGGTGCGTACTTCTTGCATGTAATCGACAGGAATGAACAACTAATCTTAACACGGTATATTCGTCACTGTTGACACATGACACAATGTGGCGCAATATGCATATGTTGTGTTACAGGCCAAACGAGCTTTTTCGTCGACCCGCACTCACCTGTATTGTGCCTCCCTTCTGTTTATAAAGTTTGCAAAATTATACACACACAAATACAAAGTATTCAATAATAAGAGGCAGTGAATTTTAAAACACATATAATTAAATTATTGGAAATGACGATACAAAAATGATGGCAAATGGCGTTTTTATAGTTCTATATTACAAACGATTGATTTGAACGTTCAAGAAACAAACCCGCCGCTGCTGGCGCACGATATTTACCTTCTTCAAACAACTACGTGGCCAGAGGTGTCTAGTTTACAAGCATAACACAATATAAAAGAAATTACTCTTTACAATTAGTAGTGCAAACAAAGACAATCGGCGACTGAATTTGAATTTTGCAAGTCAGCGCGTAAAGGCTTCTTTTAACAACACACAAAAAACTAGTTCTTTACCTTAGCTTCTGATAAATGGGATAGAGAGATAGGCACAATTTTGTTCACAAGATGCGGGAAATTCCGCAGGCACGCCCCTGAAGACTGGATGGAATGGAGTCAACGTCAAGGGCCAAAACTTCGATGCCTTGTTGCACCGACTGTACTATCAGAGGGACAGGAACTGGACTCGATATTAATCCGCCAAAAGCGATCGGCAATTTTACAATAAATTGCCTTTCCAGGAATAAAATCCAGTGTGTTTTTAAATCCGACACTTGTCGATAGTTCTGTTTACATCCCACGGTAAAACAGCGAAACGAAAATCACACATGATGGATACCCATCGAAAACTCAAGCCGCCCCTGCAGCACTCGACTTATTTACGCCCTCCCGAAGATGGAATTTGGGAAGTCCGGAGTCAACGAAGATGGAGGACTGACTTCTTAATTTCGTAACGGCCCCCGTAGATGGACTCGAGCGGCTGGAGTTAACGAAGCTGGAAGACTGACTGAAGAACTCAACGCAACGGCAACCTGGATTCCCCAAAAAGATTGCACCACATGGAGAAATATGATGCAATTGTTCTGGAAGCAAATAACACGGGCGACTTCTAAAAGTAAACATTTCCGAGAATCGGCAAATCTAGCTTACAAAGGGGACTTCAAGGCTTTGTGGAATCGGTCCCTCATAACTCAATCTCAAAAGAAAACTGACGAAACCTGTAATCGACATATGAAGATGACAATTAAAATAGAAATTTAATTCCTATAAAGCGGCAATTAAAGTACGACTCTAATCCAGACAGAGTGGCACAATTTCAAATAAACATAACAGTTGCATACTTGCAAAATATAAATGCTTGTTACTAAAAATTCGTGGGTGATAGGCAAATTCTGTTTTTAAATTCGTTTTTAGGTTACCGAAATACATCAAAAACATCTAAAAATTTCCATGTCACAAAATGTATGTTTAACAGTGTAATTAGACAGCATTGGTTGACCATACCGTGCCTTAAACATTTAAACGTTTTTTTTTTCTGTCGGCGTCACGCTGTGTTTCGTAGTTGTCGTTGTTTTCTTTGAACATTTAAAATTGTTTATTCGATTTAGAAAGAATTGAAATAATTGCGTTTTTCTTCGGAAACAATTAATGTGCCAGTAGAAGCTCCGAATTGTTCAATCGGCAACATGCAGATAGACATGTGAATCACAATCGTCTTGGTGCTATTAAGAAAATTTCGGAATACCGGGTCTGTCGCAAATAAAAGCCTAAATGTTGAAATTCCAATAAGAAATAAAGCAGTAGAAGTCGCGGCCACTTTATTGTCGATCCTACGTCAAATACAAGGCAAATTTCTATTGTATCGGGTATTAATTGAACCAGTAATCAACGAGTTTTCAAACACCACAAGTTTTATCCGTTCAATATTCATTAGATACAAAAACTCAATGAAGACGGCTTTGACTGCCGTCTACAATTTTGTAGCACTATAAGTGAACGGGCGATAAATAATCCAAATTTTCTTTTTAACATCTGTTTTTCCGACGAATGCACTTTTTCCGTAAATGAAAGAGTCGATTGTTATAATTATCGTTATTGGTCAGATTCTAATACGAGGATATTTCACGACACACCGAATAATGAAATATTTGAGCTGGCATTTTTGGTCATTTTTCCTTACTTGGTAATTTGGACTGGACAGATGAACGTATTACAAGACGACATTGATTCAATGTTAACTGATTTTATAGAGAATGATGATTAGTACCTCGAAGATCATTTGATATTCCAACAGAATTGTATTATTACTGAATGGACGCTAGTAATGCATAGACTGCGTTTTCACGGGAACTAATGCTCGGAATCCAAAAATAAAATTACTTCTGTAAAGCAAATTCATAAACCTTTCAAATGGCATCTTTTGTTAACCCTTGCCATTTAAAATTATTGAGGGAAAGTCACCCCAAGTTTGGAGTTCAAAACAGGTGAACGAAAGTAGCCGTCTTACATGTCTCCCTGACAAATTAATTTTACATATTCTGGCGTTTTTCGAAGAATTGAGGTTTAGTGTCACAAAGCACGCCTGTTTCATTTTCGGTGGGCCACCCTGTATAGAATCTATATAGTGTTAATCTATAATATAGAATATCAACATAACGAATTGATGAGTGGAACAATGAAATAACAGACAATTAATAAATTATCAAGTGAATTTATTTAAAATTATTGTTGAATGTAAAAGTAGCCGTGACTACATGAATTGTCATACCAATCACACAGGCCAACAAAAAAATTTTTGTGAAAACTTTTTAAACAAATGCCGCTGAATCTTATGTATTTTTGGGTGCTGAACCCGTATCTGGCGTCAGTTTTTGTTTTATCAATCACACTTCTTTCACAATATGACCTCGATTGTATTTAAAAATGGGGCAAATTGGCTCTATAAAAAATAAAAAAACGTACCTGATACTGTACTTTTGTTTAATTACAAATTTTATTTAACTTAACTCTCAATATACCACTTCAATACATATATTTAAGTACTTATTGTTTTGTATTTCCTTTCTCTCTTCTCTTTAAAGCTTCTTATGTAACTTTGATCCATTTTGTTGTTCCCGGTGAAGTGACCAGCAGTAATCACCCATCATGTTGACATTCCATCATTCCTGGAAACGTTTCTCTATAACCTTAATGTCCCAGTGAAACCTGCTCTTCACTCACATTACCCAAGTTGTCAGGGAAAAAGTCAAAATGGTTGTGTAAGAAGTGAACTTTAAGGCTTATCAAGCATCCCAGATTTTTGAACTTGTCTATCATATTAGGTACGATAAGTTCATAGTTTGGGTCTTTAACATTGCCCAAAAACTTAGTCACAACTTGCTAAATGATATCCAAGCCTCCTCCTCCTTTGTAGTCATTTTTGTTTCAAAGTTGGAATCGAACATCATTTTACGAATGTCAGGCCCAATGAAAACCCCTTCTTTCAGTTTGGCTTCCGAGGACAAAACATTCGTCATATTTAGGTAAGTCTTTTACGAACTGTTTCATTAATCCTAGTTTAATGTGAAAAAGTGGTAATAGAATCTTTTTTGGATCTACTAAAGTTTTATGCAAAATGTTCTTCTCTCGAGGTGTTAAGGTTTATCTTGCAGGCCAATGTTTTGTGGACCAGTGTTGATCCCTTGCTCTGCTGTCCCACTCACATATAAAACATGGAAACTTAGTAAATCCCTTTTTTTGCCAAGGAGCATGCAAACAATTTTCAAATCTCCACATATCATCCAATCCTGAGCAGAATGGTTAATTTTCTATAAAATCATGTCTAGATTTTCGTAAGTTTCCGCCATATGGACTAAATGAGCCACAGGCAGTGGAGCATAAGTATTTCCATTGTTTAAAAGAACAGTTTTTACTTTCCCATACCTTATAGGTATAGGGTATTACTTTCCCATACCTTATAGGTATAGGGTA
>JABXWE010001354.1:0-66971 GCA_014611495.1 Limonius californicus | reverse complement strand
CTAGGGAAGAAGAATTACTAAATGATACCCTGAGAAATATAACGAGAACAACAAGAAAGAAACACGATTCAAAAAACTAATAGGAAATGAAAGCCGGATGGAAACAAATGATGACAATAGAAAGCAAAAAGTATGGTCAAACAGAAATGGGTATGAAGAAGGATAATGAATTGAAAATAGTTAATTCAAACATAAAAAAAAGACAAAAACTAGAATAGCAACGTGGAATATTAAGACATTACTACAGGCTGGAAAAATGATTGAAATTACAGAAATAATGAAAAAGTATAAGATTGATATTATTGCATTACAAGAACTAAGATGGGCTGGAAAAGGCGAAATTAATAAAAATAACTATACCATGTTCTGGAGCGGAGGAAAGAAACAAGGCAGAAATGGTACAGGTTTCATTGTAGATCAAAAGCAGAAGAACAACATAAAGAAATTTGAAGCGATAAATGACAGACTATCAAAACTTAGAATGAAGGGAAAAATAACTAATACCACCTTCTTTTGCGTATACGCACCAACTGAAACTGCGGAAAATGACGATAAAGAGAAATTTTATGAAGACTTACAAAACGAGTGTAAATATATATGTAAATATAATAAAAACACGAGACAATTTTACCAACAAATAAAACGAGAAAAGAAAAATTTTGACATAAATGCAAGAGGTTTTAAAGACCCAGAAGGAAAGACAAGATATGAAGCTAAAGAAATTCAAAATATATGGAAAAACTACTACAAACAACTATTCAGGAATGAAAATCAAAGAAATATAATATCTCCAGTAGATATAAACATAAGTCAAACAACAATTCATGAACCAGATCTAGAAGAAACAAAAGAAATGATAATGACGATAAAAAATAATAAAGCACCAGGATGTGACGACATTATAATAGAACATCTTAAGTATAGAGGCGAGATACTACATAAAAAAATTCACGAACTAATGTGCACGATATGGAAAGAGGAGAGCATGCCAGAAGAATGGAGAAAAGGGTTAATATTTACAATTTATAAGAAGGGAGATATCGAAGACTGTGCAAACTACAGAGGAATAATGTTACTGAATGTAACGTACAAAGTACTGTCGAAAATAATCAAAAATATATTACAAGAATATTCGGAGAAAATAATTGGAGTTTACCAACAAGGGAGATCAACAACAGATGCCATTCATATAATGAATCAAATATTAGAAAAAGCAAATGAATATAATATAACCCTTCATATCTTGTTTATTGACTTTAAGCAAGCTTTTGATAAGGTGATAAGGGCTAGCATAAGAGAAGAAATGTTATGCAGAGGGATACCAAGAAAATTAGTAAATCTAGTTGAAATGACTCTAAAAGGCACAACGGCAGCAGTAAAACTGAGAAACCAAACGACTGACAGTTTCAAGGTGGAGGAAGGGGTCAGACAAGGAGACATGTTATCAGCAATATTATTCAACCTAGTCCTAGAAAACGCAATCAGAAAAGCAGATGTAAACGGAACAATAAATAATAAAAACGTACAGGTTGTTGCTTATGCAGATGATGTGACGATCATAAGTAGAACAAAAAAAGGGCTAGAAGGAGCTTTAGTAAGAATGGAAGAAGAAACAGCAAAAATAGGTTTAAAAATCAGTGAACTGAAAACAAAATATTTAAAGTACAGTAACAGTGTGAATGAGGAAACATTAAAGATTAAAAGCTATAATTTCGAAGCTGTTCAAACATTTAAATACTTAGGTACAACAGTTTACAATAAAAATATCAGCGGTAGTGAAAAAACGAAACATAAAATACAAGTGGGGTATAAAGCGTATTACGCAAATAAAAATTTGTTAAGGACTAAACACTGAAGCAATAATGCAAAAATACAGATATATAAAAGAATAATTAGACCGGCAGTAGTGTATGCAACAGAAACATGGACGCTAACGAAGAAAGAAGAAGAAGATCTCCGAATATTTGAGAGGAAGATATTATGAAGAGTATTGGGACCAATAAAGAATGACCAAAATGAATACAGACCGAGAATGAATTTTGAACTAGTGAATCAAATGAAAGGCGAAGATATCGTTACATACATTAAATCGCAAAGGATAAAATGGCTAGGTCATGTAATGAGAGCAGATAAAAAAAGAGCGATAAGAACAGTAACAGAATGGAAGCCCACAGAGAGCAGGAAAAGAGGAAGACCCAGAACGAGATGGCCGGAGAATGTAGAAGAAGACCTAGTTAACCTTGGAGTAAAGAATTGGAAAGAAAAATGCTTGAAAAGAAAGGAATGGTTGAAAATATCTGAAAATGCCAAGACCAACAGAAAATTGTAAAATAGAAATGGGAACTAATCCATCCCAAGAAAAGGATTTAGGAAGCTTATTTTAAGCAGCCATAACTGCTTGCGGTTACAGAGCTTGATGTATGTATGTAAATGTAGAAACCTATTTAGGGAAAACAACTTAATGCATGCAGCAAAAGTAAAAATTTATCAAATAATCATAAGACCGGTGATGACGTATGCGAAGGAAGTGTGGATGCTAACGCAAGAGTGGCTAAACAAACCAGGAATCTGGGAGAGGAAAATGCTTCGAATGATACTTAAAGGAATTAAAGAGGAAGAAGGATGGAGGAGAAGAACGAACGCAGAACTAGCTGAAGTTTACAAAAATGTAGGAATAAAAAATGTGGTAGAACGAACTAGATTGCGATGGCAGGGTCATAAACAAGGTTACCGAATGATTAATTAACAAAAAGTATGTACAGATTGCGGCTGGGTGGCTCAAACAGAAGAGGGAGGCCAAAGAAAACTTGGTGGGAGACGGCGGAAGAAGATCTATGTAATTATGGGATTACGAATTGGTAAACACTTGCTTACAATAGAAAGGAGTGGAAGAAAAGAATTTTAGCCATAGACCTTTAGGCCTGTAGTGCTGTTTTATATATGTTTGGGGAATCCATTACCTAATAATGGCACTGGTCAAGAATATGGGTCCCAAACCATGTTCTAATTTATGTTCTAATTAGATAATGTAAACATTTGCTAACCTAACCTAACCTAACCTAACCTGGTACTGGTCTAGGTTAGGTTAGGTTAGCAAATGACATCGCGGAGCTCAGAAAATGCTGTATAAGAGCTAGAAGAGAGCTGGCTAGGGAAAGACAAAGACCATACAGGGATAACCATAGAGAAACGGAGCTAATAGAAGCATACCGGCAGAAAAGAAACGACTTAAAAAATGCGATAAAGAGATCGAAGCGAGAGGCATGGAGAAGTATGTGCGAGGAGGTGGATGCAGATACGTGGGGGCTCGGATATAAAATAGTCACCAGAAAGATAGGAATGCAAAACCCTGCAAGGCTTGCGGACGAAGACCAGCTAGAAATAGCAGAGCAATTATTCCCGAAGCACAAGATTGAAAAGTGGGACTGCGAGGAATACACACGAGAAAGTGTACGGGAGTGCACGAATGAGGAGATTATAGAGGTGTCCAAGAGAATCAAAGGTAAGAAGGCGGCGGGCCCGGACAGGGTGCCACCAGAGGTAATAAAGTTAATTGGAGAAAGGAAGCCGGACATACTCAAAGAAATCCTTAATCCTCTAATGCAGAAAGGAGACTTCCCAAACATATGGAAGGAAGGGCGCTTGATACTGGTAGAAAAGCCCAATAAAGGGGAAGACAGCAAGGCATATAGACCGTTATGCCTCCTTAACGCAACGGCAAAACTGTACGAACAGGTGATAAATAAAAGGCTGGTAAATGACTTAGATGAAAAAGGAGGCCTGTCAGAGAATCAGTTTGGATTCAGGCAAGGCCGATCCACAATAGAAGCGTTACAGGCCCTGCAAGATATTGTGAAGAGGGAAGGGAAAAACAAATACGTCATATTAATAATGTTGGACGTGAAAAATGCATTTGGCTCGGCACCCTGGAAGGGGATAGTAGAGGAATTGCGGCGGAGGACAGTGGCCCCATACCTCGTTAAAACAATATGCAGTTATCTCACTAGAAGAACTCTCGATATAGGAGAACGCAACAAAATACACATGACGTGCGGAGTCCCACAGGGCTCGGTGCTCAGACCGACCCTGTGGAACATATACTATGACGGGGTACCCAGAATGAGGATGCCAGAGGGAACTAGCATACTGGGTTAAGCGGATGACATCGCGGTGGTTGTCGCGGCGTCAGACGGCGGGACACAATAGAGGATAACGCGAATTGGGCACTCGTAAAAGTACAAAGGTGGCTGAACGCCAAGGAACTGCAGTTAGCGGGTCAAAAGACGGAAATGGTGGTGCTAGCGGGAAGAAACTCACTGAAACAGGTGATAGTTAACATGAGGGATGCCGAAATACGCAACAAAAGGAGTATTAGGTACTTAGGGCTTCAGATAGGCCACAATATGAGTATGGGGTCACATATCGAGACCGTGAGTAAAAAGGGAGAGAAAACTGTGACCGCCTTAGGAAGACTGATGCCTAATATAGGAGGACCCAGAATGGCTAAAAGGAAGATATTGAGCAGCGTGGCAAACTCGATCATGCTATATGGTGCACCGATCTGACAGGAGTGGCTAAACGCAGCAAGATACAGGAAGATGATGGAGAAAGTACAGAGGATGGCGGCGATCAGGGTGGCTGGAGCATATCGGACCGTGTCGACCAAAGGCATACAAGTGGTGGCGGGTATGATGCCAATCCACCTTCTGGTGAAAGAGAGAAGATACGGAAGGGAAGAGAACACCATGGCACACAAGAAAAGAAGAAGAGAGGAATCACTCAGGGAGTGGCAAAGAGAATGGGACGGGGAAAATACACTTGCGCAGTGGACAAAGAGACTGATCCCTGACGTGGCTGCCTGGACACAGAGGGAACATGGTGAGGTGAGCTACTTTATGACACAAGTCCTAACGGGCCACGGAGCCTTTGGTAGTTATCTGAAGAGATTCCGCATACTGGATGAGGACACGTGCAGATACTGTGGGGATAGTGACACGCCGGAGCACACGATTTTTAGGTGCAAAAGATGGGCAGAAGTAAGGGAAAGGATGAACCGAGAAGTAGAGGTGATTCTAACACCAGATAGCATAGTGGGAACAATGCTTGAGAGCGAAGAAATATGGGCAAGTATTCAAATGGGGATAAGCGAAATAATGAGCACAAAGGAACAAGAAGAAAGAGATGCCTAGAAAGTAGGGGTAGTGCACCATGAAGTAATACTGAGAGGTCGTTCCATGGTGTCCTACGAAACGAGGAGGGGTTTTAGTGAGTAAGAGTCTCACACTCCCCCTGTAACTAGGTACAGGGGGGTCCATGAGGATTTCCCCTCCTCCGGGAAAAAAAAAAAAAAAAGGTCAGCAAATGTTTACATTATCTAATTAGAACATGGTTTGGGACCCATATTCTTGACCAGTACCCTATAATGTTACTAATGGGTAATCCCTAGGGCAGCCACTTCTTCCTACCTGGACAAAAAAGGAAACCATGGCGACCCACCTTAGAATATGGAACACCAGAAGCTGGTGAAGCAAGAAAATGGTTGCAAGTCATGCAGATATCACCGAGGAATTGGAAAAGAAACTCCCTCTTCCTATTTGCAGGGTGACAGAAGCTACACTCTCCCATTCCCACGTCCAGGAACGTGGAGATACTCTAGAAGAGCTCACAAGGAGGTGAAGCTAGTTTAGGTACTGGGGCGCTATGGGATCCCTGGCAACGAGAAGGCAGACAAGCTTGGCAAGTAGAGCGCCGGTGATACTTGCTTTGGATCAGAACTTTATCTACGGATTTCAAGGCAACAGCTTATGTCATCCCTAATTGAATGGGCATGCACGAAACTGAAGGCTCAGTAGAGGAAGATCAGTAGCAGCAGACAAGCAAAACTGTTTATAGCGGGACCCGAGAAACTAAATCGGTTTGACTACTGGGGAGACGCCAACAAACTCTAAATCTATTGATAGAACTGCTGACTTAGAAGGCACTTAAACTTATTAGGCGTGGAGGAGGCTCCGACGTGTCAGGCATGAGGAAACCGCCTCCACTGTCTAGGAGAATGCAAAGCATCTATGTGACTGAAGCATCAAGTCTTTGTTGCAGGGATGCTTCACAACACAGAGTTGACGTCCCTTGAATAGACGTCCAGGTATTCATCAGGAGGTCTCGAAGATTCGGTAGGGGAGACGCAGAGGATGGACAGGGGAGTAGCGATTATACACATAATAGAAATAATATAAAAATTCACTAACAATTACTAACGGAAGCCTAATATGCATAATAGACATAAAAACACTTTAAATGTCAGCAATGGAAAAACCTAATAATTAACAACGCCTCCTCCTCCACAGTCTTCAGTTTGTAGACTGCAATTAATAATTATATAGAAAAACCCAATAATTAATAATGAATCTGATTAAATTGCGACCTATTCAAATACAATCCTAGTACGACGTCTAGAATATTATTAACTGCTTACTAATCTTAATAACTATTTCAAAATCGTATTAAATTATGACCACAACACAATAATTACAACTATTACTAATCCAAATAGAATAACGAACGTAGAAGATCATTACCTTGTCATTAATATGGGTGGAACACTACTACCTCATTGAATTATGACTAAGGAATTAGGAATGCCACTACTTTAATATAAAAGCGATAACAAACACCTAACTGGATAAGACCGACCTGTCATTCGACTCGCTGAACAAGTATTTACCCCAACAAACAAATTACTAATACTTACTTAACAATAGTAAATTTTTCTTCAAATGATACACAGGAACTAATGCCATGAAGCATCAAATGTCTCCTTAAAATATTATACTCAGGATGAGAAAAGGTTGCTTTACATATTTTACATTCTAGTATGTGCCTTTGGAACTTCTTGCGTAACTTCTTCCGTTTGCTTTTAAACACCTTCTTTTTCACTTTAACACTCTCCTTTTTCACAATGTCGTGCACATTCAGATGATTTTGGAGCTCGTCTGACGTCGCAAAATGTTTGTCACACTCAAAACATGGCCAGTCAGTTTCCTTTTGGGGCAAGGGTTGCAGGAAGGGAAGATCGTATTTTTTAGCGTACGCTGCACTGTACCCCACCTAAAGCAAAAACAAAGGAAATATTAAATCACCGTTACAAGTCCCCTTGAGAGACTTACAAGGAGTTCCTGCTTTGGCCAAATATTTGTAGTAGTGGTGTAATACAAGGAATTCCCTTGCTGAGACAAGAGCAAATTTTGCTCACTGTAGGCGTTTGCTTTTCTTACAAAACGCATCCAATTTGCTACATCTGGAATCACAAAAGAAACATTTGGATGTGACACTTCCTCAATTTAGTACAAATACATGAATGGATGTTGGTTTCCAACCTGGCTCTTGACTTCTTTTCCAAAATTTGCAACAGCAGCGAATTTACGAGTTCAATTTTCTCATTTATAAAAATGAACAATTTAATTTATAATAAACAAAAAACACTTGTAGTACCTTATTCAACAGAAAAGATTAATAATTTGTAAAAATCAGGTATTTAAGATTCTTCACAGTGTAAATCTGTATACACACGCCAGACAATTAGAAATTTTGATACCAAATACAATAATCACATACGCAATATAAGTACAAACACCTAGAATATACCATTGCACTTACACTCCAAAACTTATTTCTATATTCAAAACTTACTTTCGTCTGACACATCCAAACAATGTACAGCTCCACCTTCACATTCCAAAAGCAAGTGTAACCCGTCATCCTCCACTTTGCAATTATTAACAAGCAAACCTTCCAATGGTCCAAATTGAGTTCGCTTTGGAATCATTTTACGAGCAAATACTCCACACTCTTCTAAAAGTATAACAGTAAATTTTTACCCGATTTTTATTTATTGAAACAGAGAAAACTTACCTTCCGATTGCTTTATAATAGCCAAATAAGCTGCAGGTAAAGTTGCCCGTGCACGTGACTCCACCGGCTTGTCACTGATTGCATGAACTTGGGTTACTGAAAGTATAATATAACCTCACATTTTGGTGTGCTATTGTTCAAACTCTTATCAGCGTTTCATTATTGTAAGCTGCCAACATTCTTCAACTTATTGCATTAAACACAACTATACAGGCATTTCATATTAAAAACGCATTCATGGGATTCGAGATACAAGGTTGGTTAAATTATAACCGAATTGGTTTCGTAAATATACATTTTACTTATTTAAGCAAAACTGCAACTCACAGAGTTTTAACATAACACCTGTAAGGTAGTTCGAAAAAATTCCTCCCTCTAATTAAGTCAGAATTTTCAAAGCCACAAAATGGGAATTTTGTTCCAAACAGGATTGAATGAATTTAAGAAAATCTATGAAATAAAAATCAATCATTTCAAGGAGTAAAAAGGGAGGAACTCCCATTTGTAACCTGACAGCAATACTTACACAACTGTTCCTCACTTTGAGGTGATCGAAGTCCCACTTGTCGCTGGGACCGTCTCAGATTTTCTTGGTTATAAATCCCTTCACTATCGTCTTCCAGTTGCTCTGTTTTTATCAAAATTTGCGTTACATTAGGACATGCAGCCGAAGTGTTTACTATCGAATTACTAGGAACTAAAGATTGGTTATCCAAAGGCGTTGAACTATTAACACTGTCTACAATATCCGGTAGCTGAGACTTCAAAGTTGAATCATCCAATGCCAACAAATCAGAGTCTAACAAAGGACCCGGTGTTAATGCATCCAAAAGCTGCTGCTCGTCCGAAAGGCATCGCTCTACTAGATACTCTTGGGTACTAACATTGTATGAAATACCTACAAATGGATTTATATACAGTATGATAAAAAATAATTAACAAATAGGGACTGTAAATAACACAATCAATTGTAAAAATAATACATATCATTAAGAATACTAAGTGTTTATTAATTACATTTAAATGATTGCCAATCTTACCTGTCGCTTGATCTGTAATTAACAACTCAACTTCTTGTTCACCATCAGGATCTGGGACCAGCTGAAGCACACCCGAAGGTGACACAGCAGCCGGTGAGTTCTGCTGATTCAACAAATATCTATTGGTAACCACTTGCTTTAGCAGGTTAGCATCGGCAGTAGATAATGAAGTAGGTATGCCCTCAAGAGCGGAATCCGCCCCTGATATATTGTCAACAAATGATTCCCTCGTAGTATTTATCAGAGGCTGACTCGAGGTAGCTGATATTAACTGCTGTACGACAACAGGATTACTGTATGTGATGTCAGCATCGGCACAGGAGGGACTGGAAGGGCTGTAGCGGGCTGCTGAACTCATATTCGGGTCCAAGGGGCTCACATGTTGCTCAAAATTGGTGCAAGGCGGGGTCCCTTGGGGGGAATAGCCTACCTCGGGAGCAAATTTGTACTCGTTGGTGTCTTTCACATATTCGACCTGGACAGAATTGTTAACACGTCTCAAAATTTCAATTGGTTGATAATCAAAATTAAACAATAAAAACGGTATTTTAAAAAATATATATATTTATGGGAGAATACAAATCTAACATTCCAAATATAGGCAACCTAAAATATATATCATAAGATGCTGCAACATGTACATTTTTATGGTGGCATTATAAATCAGGGACGCCCGTTTGGTATTTTATTCTACTAAACTGATATGGTTGACAGTTTACTTAAAATATGACTAGAATAAAATACCAAACCGATATCTCTGATTTATAATACCACCATTAAAAAGTTATATATCGCAGTACCTTGTGATGTGTATTTTGCGTTACCTATTTTTCACGTGTGCTCTTGATTAATCTCGCAATTTTACACCACATTAGCTAAACAAACTAACAAAAAAGGTGTTAAGGATATTGCTTAAAATAAATATGTCAATTACCAGATCCATGTAATTTTGTAAAAATTATAATAAAAATGAAATAAAAAGTATGAAAGTTAAATAAGTTGGCTGAAAGATATAAACTTCTGATTTTTGTGACATTTAGAAGCCACTTTGTGACAGAACACTGAAAGCTGAGATTTTAATTACTAGATATTTAAGAACATCAAAATACTAAAATAAGGGCCAGATATAATCCCTCGCAGTTACAGTAAGTACATACATTGTTAATTTTCTACAAATATAATAGTAAAAAAATATCAGTACGGATAATACATTTCACATTCTTCATTAGACCAACAAGAAATAATAAAGTATTTTACATAAAACTGTTTTTAGTAAATTATCACCACAGTTTAGCATTATTAATATTTTTTCCATTAATGATTCAGGGGTCTCCAAACTTTTTAGCCTAACGGCCACACTGACTCCTCCACTAAGCCCGAAGGGCCAAGACCTAGTTAGCTCATCATACCAACATACTGTAGTTTTGAATTACGCGCAAATTTTCATACTGGGACTAGCCGGCGAGTGAGATATCTATAGCGCAGGGCGCGTGGGTGTACTCCGCTCCGTTCGCAATTTCGGTTGGTACTTACAGGCAAGTGTCAAGGACATTTCATTGCGGCGGAGGTAGCCGATGCGCGTGCTGTGCGTTACGTATTGTTACCACTACTTACGACCATGCTAAATAAATGTATAATAGTAGAGAAGTTAAGTGCAGGACGTGGCAAAGCTACAGTAGTACAGCACCATCTTTTGGAAGGAACGGCGGAATTACGCAAAAACGTCAATTATGCTTGGTTAGTCGAAGTGACAACGCCAACTTGTAGCGAGTAGCAGAGCTAGAGCATGTTCTGGAAAAGTTCTGCTGCGTGATCGCTTGTCTGGAAGATTCGAGTACTTTCGAGAATTTTCGAATATGTTCTACGCACGTAGGACACGTGGTACAAATACGGAAGACAAACGAGAGTTGGGCAGTTCCAAAGTTTGATTTCGGAGCGACAAGTGCGATTTGAAAAGCGAAATATAGTGCGACTAGTGTGTTTTGTGACTATAGTTTCTTAGTGAAAATACAGTGTTTAATTGTGAGTATTTAATTTAATTAAAACTGTCTTAAAGTCCAGTGCATTTTGTTTACATCAGAACAACTGCTCTCAATAGTATTAATTAGCATTATTTTGATTTGAAGTTATGTCCCTTTTGTGCGGATTTGTATAAATATGGAAAAGAAAGAAAAAATAGATAGTGAGTGCAGAACATCTAAGGAGCACTGGGGATATCAATATTTCGTGATTGAGTCAAGTAATAAGGCAATGTGTATAATTTTCAATGAAACAATACCAGTCCTCAAAGAATACAATATAAAACGTCATTATGAGACTAAACATTCTCAGAATTACTCCAAATTTACAGGATGCCTACGGTTAAAAAAATATGAATCTTTGAAACGCGGATTGAAATTTCAGCAATTGTTGTTTAAGAAAGTGAATGAAGAAGCAGCAACTCATGCTATTTTCCGCGTGGCTCATTCAATAGCGAAACATGGGAAACCATTACTGGCGGCAAATTAATTAAAGATTGCATGATTGCAGCAGCAGAAGAAATCTGTCCAGAAAAAGCTAATTTATTTAAAAACATCAGTTTGTCAGCAAACACTGTAGCTCGAAGAGTAGATGATATTGCAGAACATATATTAACTCAATTGTCTGACAAAAATCGACACTTAGAGTGCTTCTCTTTGGCCCTGGATGAGTTAACAGATGTTTCAGGTAGTGCTCAGGTGTTACTTTTTATTCTACGGATAGATAAAAATTATGAAGTGTATGAAGAGCTTCTTGACGTTCATAGCATTCACAGCACGACCACTGGAGAAGATATTTTTAAAGGAGTTGAAAATGCTGTTCAGAAAAACAATCTTCAATGGAAAAACTTGAGGTGTATCACTGACGGTGGCAAAAACATGCGTGGGAAAAATAAAGGTGTCGTTGCTCTTGTATCAAAGGCCGTAGAAAATGACGGTGGTTCAAAACCATTAATCGTACATTGCATCATTCATCGACAGTCTTTGTGAGGAAAATGCTTGGATATGTCTGAAATTATAAAGCCAGTCACGTCAGCTGTCAATTATACCAAATCACATGCGCTCAATCATAGTCAATTCCGCGAGTTTATTGAAGAGATTGGAGAAAATGACTTACCATATTATACTGCAGTATGCTGGCTTAGCTGCGGAAAAGTTCTAACGCGATTTTTTGAGCTCCGAGCAATAATCGAAATTTTCCTGAATGAAAGGAATCGTCCTCTGGTTGAGTTACAAAACAATGAGTGGTTATGGAAGCTATCATTTTATATAGATTTAACTAAACATATGAATGACCTTAATTTAAAAATTACAAGGAGGAGAAAACCAGCTTCGGCCTGATTTATACACTCATATTACGTCCTTTCAACAAAAAAATTGTTTTGTTTTAATCTCAATTGAACAAAAAATGTTTCACGCATTTTAATACACGCCAAACATTCAGTCAGCAAACTGAGACACCCAAGCTTTGGGTGCTTTAAAAGTACAATTTGAGTCTCGTTTTTCAGACTTTGATGCAATTGCAAACGATATCACGATTTTTCAAAATCCTATTAACGCCAATATAGAAACCCTTGCCCCAGAACTTCAAATTGAAATGACTGATTTGCAATGTAGCGATATTTAAAGAAAAATATTTAAAGTCATCATTGCTGGAATTTTATAAGTCCTCCACTCACACAGTTTGATCAGTTGCATAAATTTACTCGTGACTTTTTTTCCGCTTTCGGCACTACTTATCTGTGTGAAATAACATTCTCCAAAATGAAATATACAAAAAATATTTACAGATCCAAATTAACTGATGAGCAGTTGAAGTCGCTGCTGATAATTTCCACTAGCAAACTTGATCCACAACTGCGAACAATTGTCAGTGGAATGTTACAGCTACATAAATCTCATTAATCATAATTATAATGTTTAATTTCATTATGTGAATTACCTATGTATGTCACTTATTGTAAGTTTTTAGGATAAATCTCATATCATTAATTACAGTTAAAATGTTCAATTTCATTATGTATGTCAGTTACTGTGTTTCTTAATTGGTCGTTAAATAAAAACATCTGATTTTTATTTTGTATGATTTACTTACATTGTAAATTTTACAATGTGATGAAAATAAACTATGGCGGGCCGGATACTGGACACGTTGGTGCTCGCGGGCCATTGTTTGCCTGCGGCCATAGTTTGGAGACCCCTGATGTAGTTCATAGATGGTAAACTTATAACTTTAAAATCAATTTTCCTGGCACACTAATGACAGACCTATAGGTGATAAATTTTTTGATATATGAGTAATCTTCCTTCGTAACAAACATTCTGAGAAACCGTTTTTCTAAATAGCCATGCTGCCCCCTTGTTCGGCTCTATGACTATTCCGAATGCTCCCCTCTCCCCTAATTTTGCATAGAGTTGTATACATTTCATGGGATAAATCATCAATTTTAACTTTATTCTGGTCTCAGTGTTCTTTATCTTTTCAAATTGGTAAGAGCTATTTCATTGAATAAGATAATTATATATCTATCCCTGTATAATTAATACTGAATTTTAAATATAATTATTAAAAATAATTGATATTTGATATTTTTTCTTAACATGGCCAGTACGAGAAAGAACAAAAATGTTTATTCATTATTGTGGTGGAAATGGCGTCAAAAAAGAAATGGTTAATTTAGTATCATTAACAAAAATAAATTACGTGGATATATGTATACACAGCAGTTGTAAAGGCATTTTCTGAAGGGGAAATAGAGCCAGTCAATGTTGTATCACTAAATACTGACAATGTTTCCAATACGATTGACAAAGAAACTGGTTTTGTCAGTTTGTTTATAAAACAAGTTGGATTTTCACTTAGAGGTTTTCATTGCAGTGTACATCATTAATTTGTACATTCAAAGGCTGGTTTTAAGTCACTAGAAAATATTATAAGTGTGATAATAAAACTAATAAATTTTACAACAACAAATCTTTTCAATAAACAAAAGTTTACTTTTGTATAACAATGTCCAATGACTAAGCGGGGGTAAAGTATTTCTGCGATTTGTTGAATGTTTGGATGAAATTAGACTTTCTTTATACAATCACAGTAAAACGGAACAGTATAAAGAATTAATGAATGTTGAATAGATCCCAAAATTAAAGCTAACATTTAAATGGATTAAATGTTAAACTGCAAAGTGCTAATAAGACCATTTATGTCATATAAGATTTAATTCAAACATTTGGAATAAAATTACAAACATTTCATCAGAACATCATTTCCAGCAGCTTCAAATATCCAAACTTGAAAAAATTCTTCACATATCTGGAATCTCATAAAAAGCCAGATCAAGTTAAACTATTATAATAGTTTTCAATAATTACTAATTCAATAATCAACCAGTTTTTCCCAAGATTTACATTGCAGAAACTTCAAAATTTATCTGATGCTCAAACATAACAAGGGTAGATAATTTTTTGAGTGGTTACATTTAGAAGACCTGGAAATTCAATTAATATCTTTTCGATCCAGTAAAGTTTGTCAATTTTAGATATGACGTGGAAACAATTGAACACGAGAAATTACTGGACATAATTAATAAAAATGCTGAAAAGGAAATAGTGAATATTTGAAATGAAATAGTTGAAAATTTCAACCGCTTCAAAATCTAACAATGGCTACTTTAACAGTCCTCTCCTCCAGTTACACATACAAATCTTTACTTTCAGAAATGAACATTGTAAAGGCTAATTTCGGCTTTACTCCAAGCAACAAAATATGAGCCTGTAATAAAATATTCCAACAACAAAAATCACATTAATAAATACTCCTAGTTAATATTAATTTTTTATTGTTTATTTTATGTGAAACATATTTATGGTAATTTCTTTTTTATTACGACATTGAAAATCTGTGACAATTAATACTAATCTTATAATAAAAGTTTGCGTTTTCCTATTAAGAAATTAGTCAACACCTCAGTATAAATAAATATTGTATTCAAATTTTTGGAGCACAGACAAAAAAAAAGAATCACCCCTAATGTAAGCGACAGATATACAGTGTGTCCAAAGCAAACACAACACAGAAAAAACAGACGTTTTCAATTTTGTGAATAATTTGCTTATTAGCAACAATACTACAAACAATTTCAACAATATTAAGCACTTTTTGTGTAGATTTCAAATCTCTAATTAGGTTTCAAATTGCATTTTCAAGTTAGTGACATGTATTCTCTTTAAGTAGGCTTTAAAGGTGGTCATGTTTTCAATGAGAAGGGCTATTTCCCCTGTTCTCACATATAAGATTTCATGTATTTATTTAAAAAATGACTATGCAGATAAACCAATTTTTTATAGCAGATTGCAAAGGATAATTTTTCTAGTAGGCTGTATAAACTTATTTTTGCAATAGACTATAAATTAAAGAAAACATAAGAACACGTTTATACTATCATCATTATCATGATCCTCGTTTGTACCGCTTGCGCAGTGTCGAGGCGGTGTGAGGCTACGCTAAGCTAGCTTGTGCTATGCACAACAGGGCCCAACTCTGCGAGTTACCATGTTTGTGCGAAACCGTGCTTAGCTTGCTTGTTGTGTGTGGATGCTATTGTTTATGGTCTTGTTACTCCTCTAATGTGACCGTAATACGAGGAGTGCCATTAATTTGATCCCCAATGGCAAATGGAGACCAGGAACCAGGACCGACCACCCAGGGAATTAGAACTTTAATAATTTCCAACCATGGAGAGATTCGAACCGGGAAAGCTTTTGGACTATTACGTCCAAAGCTTGGTTCTCTTACCACTGAGGCATCCCCGCCCTCTCGTTTATACTAAATGAGGTTTAATAATGTTAACTTCACAATAACAGTTATAGAAAACTGTGAATTTGTTAGCCAGGTCCTCCGATTATTGCTTTACGTCCTATGAAAAATGACTGGCAACAAACATTTAATAATGCCTATGATGTTGATAAACTCATAACTCTTTTAAGAACACTGCAAGCAGCATTTGAGCTGCTTGGATATTTAAAATAAAGCTGACTTGTTTGAACACCATCTATATAATTACTTGTGTTTTGTATGAAAATTCTTTCTCTTTACAAATATTTATTTAAAAATATTTCTTTTCCTATATTTATTTTACTAATAAGCAAGTTAATAGTTCAGTTTTATGTTATTAAATTTAAATGACGCATTACACTTCTTTCTGGTTTTTATTTTTTCACCACATATAACTTTGTTATTCATGGAGACTAATCGATCCTCAATTGGAACGAATGTAGCATATTGGATTTTGGTTTAGTTTCTTTGATGACTCAGAGCGTACTAAAAAATACTAATTTGTTACAGCCTACTCTGAGATACAATGCTTTCCCTATAACTCCTATTATTTGTGAAAATAAACTCACTAAAATTTGTATCAGAGAAACGAGAGGAAAGAAAGCTCTTGACAATAATGAAATGGCCATTCTCCACACTTATTTGAAAACAGAGTCAATGTCAATATCTTGAAAATGATATAAAAATTCCTTTCTGATATCACTGATAATAAGCAAACTATCCACAAAAAATAAAAATGCAAAACTTCAGTTTTTGCAGGATGTACTTCCATTAACCAAAATTTTTTAAATTTAAATGTGAATCTTAGCAGTTTTTAACATCCAAAATAATTGTTCTAATTTAATTGAATCTCTTCTTCTATCTTTTACAATTTATTAAAGTGTACAATAACTCTCTTTGTGTTCAGAATTTTGATATGTGAATTTTATTTTATGTTCTAAATGTTCATGTTTGTAAAGAATGATTCTACACATGTGCGAAATACTTCAACCACGTATAGCTGAGGATATTTTTAACCTCTAAATCACTTTGTAAATTATTTTCAAATTTGGCACTATTACGGAGATATTAGGCCTAAAGTTTTTAGGTCTATTCGCTAAAATGTAAATAACTTTTTTGTTCTTTGTTACATTTTGATAAACTCCGCTGATTTGGAGAGCTAACAGTTCAAGCTTAATTTCCAGTCAAGGAAAATGTATAATTGAGTTTGAAAAGTGGATGAAATCTAAGCCAGAAGTACAAACTTTGGTTTAAAAATTTGGAAATTAGGCATATGGATTTAAATTGTTATTTCTATTCGAAAAATTGTTAGATAACTCTTTAAACAATAATTTTCAAAAAAACTGTGAATCCAAATTTTTATTAAACAGAATAATAGTTCAGATGCTGACAAAAAACTGAGGTTAATGATCTCATTTTCAAGATATACCCATTTTTTAACCAATTTTTCACTTCTGGGTCATATTTCATCCACTTTTCACACTCAATTGCACATTTTTGTCGACTGGAAATTAAGCTTGGACTGTTAGCTTACTAAAACATTGAAGTTTATCACAATCGGATACGAAATAATAAAAGTTATTTACTATTTAGCGAACTGATGTAAAAAACTTTGATGCTACATGTCTCCACAATGGCGACAAACTTGAATAAAATTTACAGGGGATTTTAGGGTTAAATAACCTCAACTATAAGTAGTTCCAGTTTTTTGCACATGTTTAGAATCACCCTGTATACCTATGGATTTTGTCAATATTAATACTTCTTATTGTAAACTAAGCTTTTCTTTTGGGCACACGGCATATTAGTTTATAATATAGGTATAACATTAATATGCAAAAAATATTGACAATATATTGTGTACATAACTATTTACAACTGTCCAACTAATCATTTTCTTAATACAAAATGCAGTGAAACTTCCATTTATCCCTTGCATTAAGTGAAGATACAAAAATCCTGGGTTAACATTTTAAAAAATAAATGTTTTAATGTCCAAAATTGAACAATAATTTACCAAAAGTATACCAAAGACCACAGTCAATATTTACTTCCTGCCATTACTATATCCGTAGGTGATACATAACGTGCTCCAATATGTACACTAGATTATTTAAACGAATATTTACCCAATTTCTTAACCACCATCCATCATGGGTTTATTCAATAAAAAGACTGTCACATTAAACATAACCTCAAATGTTAATTAGTAAACATTATTTCATTGCCAAACTGTGTAGATAATCAAAAATACTCTAAAATAAAATACTTTGTTAATCATTGTACTACTTTAAACAATTATAAACAATACGAAATTAAACTTTAACCTCCTTCAGCGGGGAAGTAGCCACAAACTTAAACCAAGTCCTAATATGAATAAATAGCTAATTAACTAGAACACTTTCAACCAAGGAGCAATTTAGAAATAATGTAACATACCGGACTTACTGCGATAAAAAGAAATGTAGAATTTTCACTAGTGGATGTGGCTGTCTGTGAGCTTGTCCAAGGCGTGCTTTGACTAAAGTTATTCACGGCGAGGGTGCCTCCACCATCCGGGGGGCCATCGATGGTGCTTTCCATTTTGTGATTTGGATATTTGCTAAGCGTCAAGAATACACTGCACCTACAACACCAGCTATCTATCAACCATCTTCACACTATTTACAACACCGTAAACAAGCATCACTTGAATAATCAGCATAATAAATATAACAAATCAACCATTCTTGCTTTTTATAAAAAATACACAAAAATAGAAACCGTAAAAAACCGGATTAGTAATAAGAACACCTAAATATTTTTGTTTACATTTACGAAAAAAAGTAATTAGAGGCGTTGCAGAATGTAATAGTCGCGAAAATGCAGCGAAGAAAATGGAAAATTTAATTTTCAACATTTTTCATCACTCACCTTTTCCATAGTCGCCATATTGCGTTTAATTTTAAGCCACTCTGCGCGTGCTTAAGTTTTCCCGCTAAATTCAAACATTCCATTTATTTATAATAAAAACAGTACAATTTTAGTACAATAAAAGAAAAATATATTACCAACACATTACATTACTAAATTACAAGTTAATTTATACTTAGCGTACAGAATATAAACGTTTATGGTTAGGTGGTGTTTTTGGTCTTTTTTAGAGTTTCCTAGCAACCCATAATGGGCACCAAACATTTTTAGTCATGATTAAGTGTGGAACATCAGGATAAATAGTTTAGACTTGAATAATATTACGTAATACGTGTTAGGAAGATCAATAAGTTCTCCTGAAAAACTGTCAATAAGTTCAAGGTGTAGCCCATTCTAATCCATTCAATATGAATTCCATTTTGAAGGCCGAAAATGATTTTGAAATTGAATCCAAACAGTTAGTGGCTAATTTATTGGCTATTTATTTAATTGCTCGCTTTTTAAAAATTTCTTTTTATATTACAGGGCCATTGTTGTACACGATTTAGAAAAACTTGCCAACAGTATGCTCTCCGATATCAACATTGAGAGACTAACAAATGTACAGTACGGAACAAATAAAGTGTGCCAACAAAGTGTTCCATGGCAGGATAATCAATTCTGGAATGAGCTGCCAAATCCAAATACTTACCATAAACAAAAATCTACTAATAATTTTAAAATAATCAAACTAGCAAATCATTCTCTCCCACTTCATAATAAAACCCAACAGCAAGATAATTTACAAATTCAAGAAATCCACCCCAACTACACTGTACGAACCACAAACAATAAATTAACTCGGGAATTTTTTGATAAGTGGAAAAGCTACGCAAAAAATAAAAAAGAACACAAAAATAAACTGAATGAAAGAATTGAACAAAAAGAAAAATTAGACAAGTTTTTCAAGATGCTCAAACGTTGTCAGCTCAAACACCAAAAGCAAAATAACTGTAAAACTCCCATAAAATTGCAGTACAAACGCGATAACCACTACAATGCTTCTGTTGAAAATTTAAACCAAAACAGAGAAATCCAAAACAGACCAAAAATGACTTCTAAAGCACCAGAAGGTGCTTGTTACCAAAACAGATTTAGAGCTCAACAGGACATCATCCTAATCCAAAAGGAAAAATTAATCCAGCAAGAGAAACTAATCCACGAATTACAGTTTGGGAAATTAAGCGAGGAACTAAAACAATCCATGGAAAAAGCTCAAAAAGAAATTCGAGAAACACTGACCAAATGCTCAATTAAAGTAAAATGCGAAGTCAGGCCTGTACAAATTGAAAACGCCGAGGAGAGTCTAGCTAAATTTCATATAAAATCTGCTAAAGCCCCAAAAATTGTGCAGCAAATGGAAACCCGGGCTCTGGAAAGAGAGGAAAGAAGGCAAATGATTTGGGAGAGGAAAAAGTTGTTAGATCTGCAGAAAAAAGAAGCTATAGAAAGAGAAATTGAAAAAAAGAAAGCACTGGATGAAGAAGAGAGGAAAAGAAATCTTAGGGAAATTCAAGAAAGGCGAAAAAAGGAAATGGAAATTCAGCAGCGAGTACAAGCACAAAAACAGAAGTTCTTGGAAAATTGTTTGAAAGCTGATCGATTTTATAGAAGGAAACTTGCAAAATTGGCTTTGAAAGGATTTTTGACACTGATAATTATTAAAAAAAAGAACGTCATCAAAAGTAAAACATTTTACAGTACAAGTTTAAAACGAAATAGTTGGAGGAAATGGATTCAATTTATGGCAGAAATAGACCGTTTAAGAGCGTATAAAGCAGAGCTGCTGTATAACTTCAAAACAAAAAGGAAGATGTTTAGGTTATGGATTAATGTAAGTGTCTGCTTAAAATTGGCAATCAATGGCGGCCTTTAGTCTCTATGTAGTTTTGATGTCCACCATCTTCTATTATTTGTTTTATTCATATATCCTAGCCTTGGTCAACCTTTCACACAGCCTTATTATAAAATGTTCATAAATAATTTTTAAGGCACAAATAGTTAGGGAATTCTCTAGATCAATAAACCAAAATTTATTAAAATAATATTGTACAAAGTTTCTTAAGTGGGGTTCTCCATAAAACGGTGATTGTAAGAAAATAAACATTCTTTGAACTTGGATGGGCACCTTAACAATTCTGTTATTGTTAGACCTGCAATTGACCTTCATAGGTCACCCTGTATGAAAATTTTTTCCAGGCAGTTGTAAATTATGGTACATTTTTCATACTGCTTTGGTTTATCGTTTGAATAAGTTTACAGCATTGTTAGATTTTCATGCTGTCAAACTTAGGTTGTTTATCTTAAGTTTTAAAATTTTTAAAAGGGAAAGAAACATTAGGCTTGTATGAGATTGTGTTAAAAATTCTGTCTGTGAGCATTCGCAAATTGCTTTGACATCTGTGAGAAAACTGTCAAAATAATCATGTAACTGTCGGTAAAGTAGAATTCTATCAAGATTTCATAATATTAGGTTAATGTGCAAGTTCGTAGCGGTTTTCTTTATTTATTTTACATGAACCCACGACAAAGTAAACAAGCTGCAGCCATAAAGGCCGCGAGCGAGATAAGAGAAAGTGCGTGGTGTCGGCAGGCGGGTTAAACATATTCTTCCCTGCCCTCTCTATGATTGTTAATAAACACTAAAAATTGCTCTTTGTGCATCGATGTGACGCCGACTTTGTACAAAATTCTGTACGTTTTCGAACATGAATCTACAGAATTTTTTGAAAATACTTTGGTCAAACTTCTGTGCCGTATCATACAGGCCTCAGACACATATATTTGTCAAAATAGGTAAGATAAGCCCGTTTTTTAAGAGAGATTTGACTGAAACTAGCTTTCAGTCGTACATAGAGAAAAAAGTTAGTCTTTCACATCTGATGAGCATCTTGAAGAGTAGAATTGTGTGAATACGTTGTTAGGTCTTTTATAGTAAACTAAATAAATCAAGTAATTCAATTAAAAAAAAAAAAAGGAAAAAGTGAACCTTCCTCCAGAGGAAAAAGGTTGAGAAAGGCTGATTGAGTGGATTTAGTTATCTACTTTGTTTGAACTACAATTGATACTTACTTTTTGAGATTATATTGTATATAACACAATAAATACTCGAACACTCTTTAATACAAAGTATATTCTATTTTTAGACCTACACCACCAGGATTCAGCATCTTCAAGTAGCAGAAGACCTGTATGCATTCAGGCTTCAAAGCAGAATGTTTATACACTGGCATAGATTCATCTGTATGCAGTATGTCCTTCAACATAAAAATTTACAACTAGCACAAAGGCACTTCAACAAGTAATTCTGTAGAATTACAAAATATTACACATTCAAATTACATTTGCTTTCAGGCGAATTTTATTCCATTACTTTTACCAGTGGAAAACATTACCGGCTGTTATGCAGCTGGAAAAAGCGAAGGAATTAAAGAAACAACGCTGGAGGGAAAAAGTGTGGGAAATTTTACCAGATTATGAACCCGTCATAGAAGATTAAAGTTAAAACAACTACTTTGTTGATGTACTTTTAATATTATTTATGATAAGAAATTTTTATTTCTTCACTTTGTTGCAACAGTACTAGAAATTCTCAAACTTAATTCAAAATTATGTATAAGATACACAGAAAAATATTATTTCATACTAAAATCAGTTTCAAAATCGTAACTATCTTCTGACTTTTGTTTAGTTGTAAGAGAATAATTCTGTAGACCAGCTGCAAGTTGCAGGGCAGCTTTTTCTTTGCGCCTCTCTGCTTTCTTTTCTTTTTTGAACTGGTTCTTCTTGATTTTGTTGAGCTTTTGATTTCCATCTAGTTGCATTTCTGGATCGGATTTTTTAGTTCTGGGTTCGCCTTTCTCTTTTTTGCCTTTCTTCTTGGATGTTTCTACATTGATTTTATCACTTAACTGCAAAAGAAATATTACATACACATTTTCAGCTGCTCATAATTGTTGTAATTTCACTTAATTACAAAAAATAGCCTCTCTAAGATGACCTAGCTAATTTATAATTAAATATTATCTTACTAATTTTTTATCTCCAGGTTGGGCAACGACATCTTCTTCCATTTTGGCTACAACGGGTCCAAGAGTATCAATAACTAACCCATTTCCAATTATCTCCCCATCCTGAGCTATTTTATCTAGAACATCAGTCTCCATGCTTTCAAATTTATCTAAATCGAACTCCTTGGCAACTTCTGATACAATTGCACTGCTAATGTGAACATTTGCTTCATTTTCTTCTGGTGGTACCGTGTAATATTTAATTTTTCCACTAAAACAATTAAAAAAATTAATAATATCTACCAAAGCGTAAAGAAATAACATACTGATTCCAATCCTCTAAGAGGCTTCTAGCAGCGGCCTCAGCATTGGGGATTCCCCCCTTCTTGTAACGGCCCATCCGGGCAGCCTTTAAACTATAAAATTCCTGAAATCAATTGCAGTTTGTATTTTATTTACATAAAAGTGTTTATTTTGTACCTGTGGGGTGGCATATTCGGTAATGTCATACATCTCCATCATTTGTTGTTTCGACACCCTTTGTAAAATAGCATTGGCTGGCGTTATGGGGTCACTAAGTGCAGAAACCCGCACAGCGTTGCGCAAACAAGAGCTCTCATCCGAACCAGATGAAAATACAATTCCTGGGGAATCCAAAAGTTTTATTTTGGAATCCAGTTGTACTTCTTGCATGGATCTAATAGCAATATAAATTAAATGTATTCTAACAATAAGCATTATAAGTATATCATGAGTTAAAAAATATTATTGTAGTACACATAATTGAGATATTTCTGAGGCAGCAGTGAAAGTTTAAAGAGTTTATAAAGTCTGCCAGGAAAGGAAATATTTTCCGAATTCGGTTGTGGTACATGTTCTAGCAAAACAATCAACAAACAAAAGCACATTTCAAAACAGCAACATTTTCATAACTAACAGATGCCGGTGACTGTTTTTGCAAACAATATAAACTCCCAATTAAAGACTGAAATTATCTAAAAGATTCTGGTTTGTCAAAAAACTGCTGAAAAGTTCCTATTTTTAAAACAATATTCACTTGTGATTTGGTGGAAAATTGACCAAGGGAATAAATACTTTATTAAATCCGTATGTTATTAAAGTATGGTTTTACTTCTTCTTAGAGTGCGTTATCTCTTACGAGACGTAGCGATCTTCTCTCCTATGCCTGTGTTGCGCGTTTAAAGTACCACAGACATAGAGGACCTACAGCTTAACGTGGGCTCCGAACCACGGGAAGTGTAAACACTTCTACTCCAGAGAAGATATACTAGGCAGAATACCTCGCTGGTTTGCCATTGCCTTGCGAGGGAGAACGGCCGTTAAAAATCCGATGTTCCTGTATTGGGAATTGAACCCAGGACCTTCGGCGTAGAAGTCTAACGCGCTAACCTCTAGCCCACGGCCGTCTTACGTCCGTTTTACTTACACATCAGTTTTGTTTCGAGAAACTTGAAATCAATTGGATATCAAAAAACGCAAATTTTCTAGTATAAAAGTGTAAGGCCTGTATGACACGGCACAGAATTCTGTACAAAATTGTGCAAAACTCATATTACACGGAGTATGTCTGTGGGCATGCGCAAATAGGTGCAAATTACGATGACATCTGTGAGAAAACTGTAAAAATAGTCATGTGACTGTCGATAAAGTAGAATTCTAACAAGATTTTATAATGTTAGGTTAATGCATAAGTTCGTAGGCTTTTATTTATTTATTTTACAGGAACGCACGACAAAGCAAAAAAGCTGCGGCAATAAAGAACGCGAGCGAGATAAGAGAAAGTGCGTGGAGTGTAATACGTGTTCTGCAGAATTTTACTGAATAAAAATAACTGCATTATTGTGAAAAAACAAACAGAAATAAATATAACATTTGCCCAAATACAAAGGTATAGTGAGGTAAAATCCGGGGATCTAGTTGGCCCTGCAATTAGACCCCTTGTCCTATACATTTGTCATTATAGATTATCCGTATTATCTGACATTTATTCAAAAATATGGAGGAGCTCTATCGTGCATAAACCACGGAAAATCCCTACAATTCAGGGGCACATCTTCCAATGGTTGGAGTAAAGTGATATTCAACAAATCAAGAGAGAGTTCACCAGTAAAATTATTTAGTAAAAATACTGGCCCTAGCAGATGGTCTTTCAAAATACCCAGCCAAACATTTATCAAAAATCAATGCTGATCTCTTCACTGGATAACGGCATGAGGATTTTCATCAAATACAAAGTAGATACAAGGAAATTCTGGACAACAGTAAAAAGACTAAGAGGATCAAATGGCAAAGAAATAAAAGCAATAAGGAATAAACATAATGAACTCAAAGTGGAAACAAAGGAAATTATGGAAACCTGGAAGGAGTTCTATGTGGAAAAATTTGGGAACGCAATAAGGGAAGAAGGGGAGGAGAATGTAGACGCAACAGAAATCCAAGAAATAACAAGAGAAGAATTACAGGAAGCAATTCAACATTTAAAAACAGGGAAAGCAAGTGGGGAGGATGAGATAGCCCCAGAGATGATTAAATGGCTAGGAGACAACGGAAAGGAATGGTTATGGGAATTATTGAAAGAAATCTGGAAACAGGAAAGAATTCCTAAAGACTGGGAAACCAATCTAATCATGCCAATACATAAAAAAGGAGAAACATCGAAATGCGAGAATTACAGAGCCATTTGCCTAGCCCAAACTACCCATAAATTATTTACAAGAATCCTGGAGAAAAGATTAAGAGCTTACGTAGAACCCAAGCTAGAGGAGGAGCAAACGACTTTCAGACCGGGTAGACAAACAAACGAAAATATATTCATCCTAAGAACCGTAATACAAAACACAATAGAAAAATGAAAAGAGCTGTTTATAACCTTCATTGACCTAAGAGCGGCATTCGATACAGTGAACAGACAAGCACTATGGAGTGCCCTAGTCGAGTTAGAAGTGCCAAAAAAACGTATCCAAATAATTACAAACACGATCAGTATAGTGAAAGGCAGAGTACAAATAGGAGGACATCGGTCAGAAGAATTCGAAATAAAAAGAGGAATAAAACAAGGGGACAGCCTAAGCCCGCTGTTATTTGTGATTATAATGGACAAGATACTAAAACAGAATTAAATACCGTGATAGGATTTAATAACCTAGCTCCCATATCAATAAGCAGGACGATGTGGTATTAATAGCCGACTCCAGACGAAAAATGCAGAACCTACTAGATAACTGGATTAAAGAAATGGATATTATGAACATGGAAATTAACGCAAACAAAACAAAAGTGATGATTATAAACGAAAAGGGAAGAAAGAACAACAGGGAGATTATATGCAAGAACGCAGCACTAGAAAGGGTAACAACTTTTGATTACCTAGGGACAATCCTAACAAACGAAGGAAAAATCGACACAGAATTAGCAAACAGAGCAAACAAGTCAACGAGACTATACTACGCGCTGAAGAATACATTGTTAGGCCACAAGGAAATAGAATCAGAAGTAAAACTAAAAATCCATAATACAATAACTTTACCCATAATTACATAGGCTGCAGAGATCTGAGCCTGGCAGGAAAAACATGAAAGTAAAATAAATGCGATGGAAATGAAACACCTGAGGAAGATCATACGGATATCGAAATGGGATCACACCAGAAATGAGCACATTAGGGAAGCGTTACAACAACCACCAATACTAGAAAAAATAAATGAAAAACAGCTGAACTGGTACGGGCATATCATAAGAATGAACAGAGAGGGACTAACAAAAAGATTACTGGAAATGGGAAAACCGATCAGAGACAGAAGAGGTAGACCAAGAAGAAGATGAATGGATCAGATAGTGGACATAGGAAGATCAAAGGGGAAAACAATAGCAAAGTTGAAAGTTTTAGCAAGAGATAGGAAAGCATGGAAGAAATGGGTAAAAGAGGACCGGGACTCCCAATCCGACGCCTGAAAGGACAGAAGGAACCGTGAAAGAAGAAGAAGAAGAAGAGGATTTTCATCTTTCCAAACATGATTATTATTTAGATTAATAATACCTTTAGCCGTACAAGTAACTTCATCAATAAATGGAATATTTGCAGCAAAGTTTGGATTTTTTGCAACTTTTTTCAGTATGAATCTAGAAAGCACCATTCTTGAAGTTTAATCAGAAGCAGTAAGGGCTTGTACCCGCTGGATATGGCATGGGATACAATTGTGTACAGTAAACAAATATTATTAATTTATTAGAATTTTATTTTTTCATGGCAAATGGAAAATCTATTAATGTAGTTTATTGATTACAATACAAAATCACCTCTATCTCTGAAACACTTGGTTCGTAAACATATTTTGATTACGACTTTTTTGTTTGGTTTGCTGAGAACCATATGTGGGTAAATTATCCAGCTTTTTTTTTAAACAGTACATATATGCAGCTTTAATTAATATATGTGTATACTTACAATACCAATATTATTCTTAATTTTATTGGACATTATAATTATTATTATTGTGACGCACAAGAAAATCTATAAACCTAATTCTTCAATCATTTAAATTTTCAAAATTACTAAATATAATAATTCATTTTTATATTACCTTGTAATACCTGGAGTAGCCCCAACATTACATGCTTTGGACCTTTTCAAACTGTTAATCAACGAACTTTTACCAACATTAGGTAAACCAACAACTCCAACCCTAATCGACGTCTTGACACCTTTGTTACGACAGTAATTGGCAAGTAATGACATTACCAACTCGGCTCCTATGCTTGTAGAAGTTTCCATAAGCTTTACTTTCGATTTCACATGGGCAAATTTGCGCTGACCTAGCTTTTGCGATTGATTTTGTGTGGACGCCTTAAATGCCACAGCCGGAGTTGTTCGTCTTAGATACTTTAACCATTTATCAAGTATTTCTCGAGGTACAAGATCTGAAAATAATGCAATATTAATTCCAAAGAAGTGCTTTAATTTGTGTAGAAGTTACCAGCTTTATTTAAAACGAGTACTAATCGTTTATTTCCTTGTGCTTGTGTTACTGCTTGCTCTACTTGCAAGCATCGAGTCCCCAATGGATCGCGAGCATCGATCACTTCCAATATCACATCAGCAGCTTCAATAACTTTCTTAAATTCCTTGTAATATGCTTTTAAAGAGTTCTCCTCCTTTTTGTTAGTTTTATTTTTGCTTGGTACATCTGGTGTTAAAGTCTCATGTAATTTACCTCGCAATTCTGCTTTGCTAACCTACAATATAAGTATTATTGTGAATACAATTATTTGCGAATAATTCAGAAACTTTTACCAAGCCTTCCAAGCCGCCGCTAATTGCAGCCTTGGCTTCATTTTGCTTTTTCCGTTCTAGTCTGGCAGCCTCCCGGAGCTTTTGTTTCTCTTCTTCTTTCTGTTTCTTTAGAGCTTCAACTTCCTTAAGAATGTCTTCCTTAAATGGGCAAATATTAGGCACCTGAATTAGTTTCTGTTTCTTAGATTTGCCGCTTTTTTTGGCTTCTTTTCTTTCTTTCCTGTTATGGTCTCTTACTTTCTTTTCTATTTTGTATCTTAATCTCGCGGGCTGCCTTTTCGACCTTTTTTCTGAAATTAGGTGAGGTTAGGGCTGTAAATAACTTTTCTATAATATCAAGCGTTGTTTTACTTACTCAAACAAAATTTCGCCATGTTTTATGACTAATTTTCTACACTGTTTTATTAATAACAATTATGGTAAATAATTAACAATGTTTCAAAAATTCTAACCCACGTGTAGAACTCAGAACCGTTTGACATTTACCCGAATTAAGAGAGAATAAAAGAAGATAACTGCATTTCACGATAAAGCCGGGTTTACATTGTACAAGCTTTGGGTTGTGAAAGCAGTATTTTCTAATTTTTTTTTATTAAACGTTTGTTAGGTCGACGTACTCGATGTTATACACGACAAAGTTACTAAAATATAAAGCTGTTTAGACTACCACTTTGAAAACCTATTTACTGGTAAGCACTTGAAAGCTAATACAAGCAAAATTGCCTAATGTAAACGCGGTCGAAGTTTCATTTAATCTAAATGGTTGGGAATTCCAAATTTTCATATTTTAAAAAGGAGTTTCCTTTGAAAATATTGCAGATTTTTATAATTTACTCTGTTGAGGATATTTATCAGTTTATTTTTTTAAATAAATTACACTGCTTTTTAGGTAAAAATCCCTATAGACACAGACAAATTTTGCTGCAATGAACATTTGATCTAGTGGGATTTTGAGCATTTCGTACTGAAACATACACAATTACACACCGTTTTGCACGTGTTGAACTTAATGTAAGAAGCAACACTAGAAAAAGGTTTTTCGTTATTTAAATACAGTTGTGTACTTTTAAATATAGAAAATATGACCGACAGTGATTCTGAATATAGTGATAGTGATGCAGAGGTAACTTCATAAATTTTACATTTAAGGTTATGCTTTTATTTTTCTAATTTTTAGTTACAAGAGGCATTTGCTAAAGGCCTACTTAAACCAGGTCTTAATGTTCAAGAGCCGAAAAAGAAAATTGCGAACAATGTGGTGAGTACACTAACTTTAAATTGATTTCCATCTTCTTACTGATGACTTTCCAGACCGGCCTTCGTCAGAAGCTCCAAGAATTTAAGTTAAATCTACCATGGGTAGAGGTCTTAGAATGTGTCAGCAAGCAAGCACCATTAGCACCAGAGCTGGCAGCACAAATGTTAGAACAGGAACAGACACGTGAAAATCAGTTGAAGAATAATAAAAAATTACCTCAGGTGTCAGCAGCTGAGGATCCCGTTCTAAATGACTTCAAAAGGGAAATGATGTTCTATCGACAAGCTCAAGCCACTGTCTTAGAATGCATTCCTAAACTTACAGCTCTAGGAATTCCCACTAAAAGGTTTGTTCAATGTAATTTACTTAATGCAATCTATTTAAAATATATGACTGTTTTTAGGCCCGAAGATTATTTTGCTGAAATGGCAAAAACTGACGAACACATGCAAAAAGTTCGGCAAAATCTAATGAAAAAACAGGTACAGCAACAACATAGTGAAAAAGTGAAGCAGCTGCGTGCGCAAAGAAAAGAAGGCAAAGCTTTGCAAATCCAGACAAAGCTCCAACGACAGCAAGAAAAGAAGCAAATGTTGGACAAGATTAAAAAGGTTCGTAAAGGGGTAACAAAAGATCTGGATTTCTTGGACAACTCTAAGCCCAACAAAAATAAAAGTGCAAGGAATCCGTCAAAGAAAGCTCTAGAGAAGAGAAAATGGAGAGATTCGAAGTTTGGATTCGGTGGAAAGAAAAAGGGTTCGAAACAAAATAGCAAAGATAGTGCAGCCGACATTAGTGATTACAGAAGGCCGACAAAACCAAAATCTAATAAGGCAAATTCCAAGGCACAAAGACCCGGAAAAAACAGAAGAATAAGAATTAAAAATAAGAAAGGAAGAAAGTAGAATAAGGTTGTACAACTGATTTGTATTTAGAAACTGTAAAATCTGTTTTATTATAAATATAGGAAAACTATCTAATTTATCATTTGTTTTAATAGTACTGTCGCACTCTCATATAGTGAACCCCCATTGAGTGATTTTTTCTATATAATGATTTTCTTGCGAGGATCTTTACCTTCAAAATCAATTACATGTAAAGATTCCTCTATAATATGATGTAAAGCTTTCATATTGTGATGTTTTCCTTTCAAACTTTGACAGTATTAATCAAATTAGGAGTGTGTATTTCGGTTTTATAATTCAAACATCGCTTAAAATGATGCCGACCATCCAATATATGAGATTAATTTCGTATTTAAGCATGAATTCTATGTAGTGATTTTTGTGGGTACTTTCCACCATCGCTATATGGGAGTTTGACTGCACCTAAGGCACAAAGTACCATGGCATTATTGTAGTTTGTGTGTAAACACTGGCAAATAGTAAAAAAATTCTGGACATGTCAAAACAAGCAGTGTTTCAAGGGAATGACATTTTCCAGAATTGCCTTTGTTAAATAATATAAGGTGAAAATAATTATGATTTATGAAGTTTTTATATTAGAAAATTGCAATTTCCTCTAGAAGTGTGTAATTAATCACATTGACTGTAGAACTCTATATGAGCAAAGTGTGCAGTTTCTTATTACAAAAAAGGTTTTAAAACTTACTATTATGAAAAATAACTATTTTGGAGTTTGTTAAATACTACAGATTTTGAACTGTCTCAGATAAGAGTTGCCATAAATTCGTTGAAGCAAAAAGGAATGTTAATTCTTCTTCATTATAGACAATTCGGTCTGTTCTTTATCCACCACCCAGGCTGTCACTCCATCGCTTCTTGGGCCGTCCTAAGCTTCTTCTACCTGTTGGAAATCGATTTCTCGATACTTTTGTTATACGCATGTCGTTCATTCTATCGATGTGTTCATTCCATTCTTGCCTTCTGTTGTTGACCCAGTTTACTACCGGTTCGATTTTACACACTTCCCTTATTTCCGTGCTTCAGACCAGTGTAGTTGCGGATATTCGCATTCACTATTGCGGAGCTTTCGCATTGATTTGCACATCTGCATCCGCAATAATCAAAGCGGATGCGGAAGTTGATGACTATTTAACAAGATCACATGATTTTGATCCAATTCGACTGGCCGTCATGACTCTGAAAAGTGAACTTTCAGCAAAGTTTTCTACTTTGTTGGAAGAGAACAATTTATATGTCATCGCCACCTACTTAGACCCTCGCTATAAGCACAAGTTTTTTACACCGGTAACCGAGGAAAAGATTAAAGAAGACGTTTTGCTGATGAGAAATACTGAGGATAACGTTTCAGATTCTCTTAATTCCGAAGGGGCTAAAAGAATGACAGATTCCTCGGAAAAAGATACGGAACAACCAGGGACGTCCGGTACGGTCAGAAAGCCATCCTGAAAGAACGATCTTGCTATGATGTTGGATTCGTCAAGTGAAGATGAGAGTCAAGAACCACTAGAAAATGGTAGTGCTGACGCTGTACTCAAAAAGGAATTGCTTTCTTACCGCAATAAAAAAGGGTCAATATAGATGAAAATCCACTTACATGGTGGAGCGTTCATCGAGAAGAATTGAAACTATTACTTATCGCAGTTTTTTATCGCCACCACCAGCCAGTATTCCTAGTGAAAAGTTGTTCAGTAGCGCAGGTTTAATTTATGAACCTCTGCGAAACAGACTTGAACCTGAAAAGGCGGCGATATTACTTTTTATTAAATATAATGCACCAATTTTTAACTTTACCTACTAAATATTTAATAAAAATATTAAAGATTACTATCTTATTATTTAATTTCTGCACCCATACAAAGTTTCTTAAAAAAGATCTTAAGATCCGCATCCGCATCCCTGCTTCAGACTCTGTCCAACCTGGTTTCATTATCTATTTTTGGGAAGACTGTCATCTCAGTTGTTTCTAGCATATGTTTTGCTGTTGCTGTTTTGGATCTTGTTTCGGCACCATACGTCTTTATGGGTCTTACAATACTTCTATTAATTCTGGTTTTTGTGTCCGTAGTGAGATATTTGTTTTTCCTTATACGCCGTCAATTATTTTAATTATTTTGTCCATTAATAAGTTAAACAGAAGCGGGCTCAACTTTCACGGTTTTGTTGAGGTAGGCTTGAATTGTTTGTATTAAAGTAGTTGGTATTTGTCGTTCAAATAATATATCTAGTACATCGGCTAGTTGAACTCTGTCGAAAGCTTTTTCTAGATCCACCAGGCACATGGAAGCAGATTTATTGAATTCTAGTGCTTTTTTTATAATTTGTTTCATTACAAATACTGCGTGAAACAGGTCCTACCATTTCTAAAGCCTTGTTGCTCATCATTAAGGGTCGTTAAGTTAATATTTTTTGTCGTTATAATCCATGTTGTACGTTTTAAGGTAGTACTCAGCAAATTAATTTTCTGGCCTTTGACGATCTCCTTTCTTAACTAGCGGTGTTAGTATTCCTGTTCTCCACTCATCAGGTATTTTACATTATTCAAAAAGTTTTTGGATCAACTTCGTTATTTCGTCAGTTAGTGCCTGTCCTCCATATTTTAACAATTCATTTCTTATATTATCTTCGCTTGCCGATTTCCTTTTTTTTTAGTTTCTTAATCGCTTCGAGAATAACGAACCTATATAACACTATTTACGACACAGGAACCATTCCATTAGACTGGCTAAAGTCAACTTTTATAACATTACCTAAAAAAAGATAAGGCAAAAGAATGTAGCGACCACCGTACAATCAGTCTGATGAGCCATGTGTTAAAGGTCTTCTTATGTGTGATACATGAAACAATCTACCGCAAAGTGGAAGAACGTATTGGAGATACTCAATTTGGCTTTCTTAGCGGGCTAGGAACAAGAGAATCACTATTTAGCATCCAGGTATTAGTGCAGAGATGTAAACAGCAACGTATTTATAGGCTTTAGAAGCATGGACACTAACTGAAACAACCCTTAAAAAACTAGAAGCATTTGAACTATGGGTCTATAGATGTATGTTGCATATAAGTTGGATCGATTGGATACGAGACGAGGAAGTAATGGCGAGAATGAAGAAAAACAAAGAAATTGTTCAGACGATTAAAACAAGAAAATCAGCATACTTCAGACACATAATGAGACATCCAGAAACATATAACATCTTGCATCTAATTATACAAGGCAAAATTGATAGCAAACGGGGCCCTGGAAGAAGAAGAACCTCATGGCTGAAAAATCTGAAGCAATGGTTCGGGCAAACGACAGAATCACTTTTCAAAGTAGCAGCTAATAAAGTAATGATTGCCTACGTTCGCTAAGCGGATACGGTACTCGAAGAAGAAGAAGAAATCTGAAGGCAACATATAGGAATATCAATACGTATCACAGAAAATAGTATCGTTGAAACTACAAACAGAAGGCAAAATAATAAATGTGATATCTATCTACGCACCAGAGAACTGCAAACCAACTGCAGATAAAGAAAAGTTTTATAAAGATCTTCAACACACCATAGATTCAATATCACAAGTAGAATATGTAATTATAAGTACCTATGTGGTGATTTTAATGCCAGAGTCGGGAACTCTGTAATCCCAGGAATTAAGCAGAGATTTAATGAAAATGTTATTAACGAAAACGGTGAAATGATGATTTAATTTTGTGCCGAGAACGAGTTACGAATAAATAACACCTTCTTTGAACATAAAATGCAACACAAATTCACATGGCAAAACACCAGAGGACAACAATTCACCCTAGGCTACATATACGTGTTGTATTTGAAAAAGCAAAGTTGATATCACTTCTATATATTTTTGGAAGCTCGTGATGCTTGACATATGTATGTATAAAGCATGTAGATATGACGTTAGACTTTAGTTTTGAAAAATCTGTAAACCTGCAGCCTCGTGCGTTATTTTTGAAATGCATATGTAAACAGGATATCTAACAATGACATACATACCTACAAGTTTAATAGTATGATTCTTGGGGCTGTAGTTTTCAAAATATTTTAAGGCTAGTATGACAAGACGCAAAATTTTGTTCAGAATGGATCATAGATAGAGGGGGTTATATTGTGAATGGCAAAAATGGTCAAAATTAGGTTGACATCTATGAGAAAACTGTCAAAATTATCATGTAACTGAATAATCTAGAATTCAATCAAGATTTCGTAATAACTGGTTACTGCTGTTTACATAACCACGAATTTTGTAATTGTATTATTTTTCTGTGTTTTTGGGTACCTTTTTTGATGTTTATAATTTACATATATTAAGCGTGGGCAGCATTAGGGGTGTAATCACGTGGTATAACATTTATGCATATGTGCCCTCTGTGATCACTGGTTAATGCTCGTTTGCGCATCTACACAACACCGATCTGAACAAAATTATGTACATTTTAGAGCATGATTTTGTAAAGATATTTTGTACAATATTTTGTTCTGTTCTGTGTCGTGTCATACTTATTATCAAATACTTTAATATATTAATACACGAAACTTCCCCTAAAATCTCGTCACACTGACTGCAGCGCTCCGTGCGGCTTGGTGGGCCACTAAGATTGGATTTGGCAGCTGTCGAAAACATTTGTCGCACATTTAAAGCAAATGCCATTTACTTTCTTATAGCAAAAACCTTATTTAATTAATAATATTTGATAATTATGATATCTTACTTTAATTTGTAAGTTTAAATAAGTGGTCAAGTTTATAACATTTTGTAGGGTTAGGTTTTTATTTATTAACATGAATTTAAAACAGTAATCTGTAAATTTATTATCCAAATTTACTGAAACTTGCCCACCGAACTGCGTAGATGACGCCACTATCAATGTCCCACATTTTATCAAGCTAAACTTATATGAGTTTCCTGTATTAATATATTAAAGTATTTGTTATTATGAAGCTTTTACAGGCCTTGTAGACCCATCGCTTTGGTGTGAAGCCATGGTGGGTTAGTTCGTGTTATGCACAACAGGGTCCGACTTTGCGGGATACCGTGTTGATGCGTATGCGTACTTAACCTGCCTGGTGTGTAGTGTATTTTTGTGTATATGATCTTGTTGCTCCTCTAGTACAATCGTAATACGAGGAGTGCCATTAATTTGACCCCCAATGGCAAATGGAGACCGGGATTCAGTACCTACCAGCCAGGGAATTAGAAAATTTTCTGACCACTGGAGTGATTCGAACCAGGAAGCGTTTGGACTATTATATCCAAAGCTCGACTCTCTTACCACTGAGCCATCCCCGCTCACGTGTCATACTACCCTAAGATAAAGTCTGGGAAGGTAAAATTTTTATATTTTTTTAAATTTTATTTTTACATAACTCAGAGCTTTGTAGTTTTTAAGGATAAAAAAGAAACTGTTTCCTTTTTTTTCCTCATTCATTCATACTACCGTTCCCCCCCCCGAACCGCTTTCGCATTACTTCAGGGGGGTGCGGGCGTCCCTTACACACTAACCATTCATGCAACATGCATCCTACACTTAACTAAGCGAAATGCGGTCACCCCAGCTGAGATTCAATCGCCCAGCGGATTGACTGCATTTCATTGTGGCCTCGAGTGGCATTGCGTTCCCCGCACTAGACCACCGAGGCCCCTAAGCAACTGTTTCCTAAAACCACTAAACTAACCTCTCTTCTGTGCGAAGTTGTGAAACAAATGCCATCCTTTTTCTGTTATTATTTGACCTAACCTTATCTCTGACAATCTTACTTTATTTTGTGTAGAGCTTGTTCCAATTATGACTGTTTTCTGACATAGTTTTTGTATTTAAAGTACAAACCCCAGTTTTTGTTGCTTATGTTTATAGTACTTCTTCGTTTTTGTTTCATCTTTTGGAGAGAGTGGTCTCTTGATCTGCTAGAGTAACAATCTTAGACGTGTAACGTAATTTTTTTTGTGTTTTTGTTTAATTTTCCGTAACAATTTAACATATTGTCTTTTTCATCATTGGTATTCTATTATAAGGGAATCAGAAGAATCTAGTACTACAACAGTCAACTGCGTAACTGAGTACCTACTTACTAACAAGTGATACTGAAATATATTTGGATTCTAAATATTCTTGTGTATCGAATTCCAATCCGGGTATAGCACTTGGTTCTACCATGTTGCTAGTTCTAGACAGTGAGCGACAGTCTAGGACTCTTAAATTAACTTAAGCAAGCTATTAGCAGATAAAATGTATGCAAACAAGTAATGATATTTTGATCGACGGCTACATTTTTAGTTGAAAACAACTTTCTGAGGAAATATGGGGATACTGCATTTCATAAGATCCCGTACTGTACTCTCAACCTGGAATTCACTATACATGATTATGAATTAAACTTAAAATAAAAACACCACTTAATAGCGTTACATAAATTTATTATCTTTCTAAATTAAACTTTCATGTTAATGTACTTCTAGATTAGATTTTTGATTAATATTTTCTGGAACAACTTTAGCTACTTTCCGGGGTTCTTTTGTATACATTTTAGTGCATTGCATCTTTGTCCAACTGATAGGCACCATTGGATATCCATGCTCCGAGTGCGCTATAACCACACCAAGTTCATTTTCTGCTGTTGATAAATTGTATGTGTGAGCTTCCGTAATTGGCAGCTAAGTGAGCTAATTAAGGCTATAAATCACAATTCTTTCACTAAGTAAATAGTAACAATCAAAAAGGATACAACACGAGCTAAAATAATGTCTCCAGGGCGATAACTTTTATATATCTCAACACGATCTTTTTCTGTGGCACGTACATCCTCACGCCTCAGGATGCCTCGATAAGGTCGACTTAGTACTGTATCGCCGATGCATTTTATTACGCATTTACAGTACTGTTGTGTTATTATGGTGACTTGGGCTGTGACAATATCACCTTGTGCAGGTACCAACGTCTGCTCACCCGAGCTGTGCACTTCAATTACCTTCATCTTAAAACATATAATTATTTATGTTAAAGGACTAATATACATATAAGAGAAAACAAACCCCATCTTTGTCCACTACATCCACTACCCCTGCTAAAGTAGAATAAATGTATCCGTGTCTCTCGTAGGTTCCTTGGCCTGACACGTGCGTTTTATCTGTTAAGCATAGCCTTTGGCCTGGCACACAAATTAAAGCTTTTTCTTTCATATTCCTTCCTAATTAAACAGATAAACTGAAAAGTGCAGCTATTAAACCTAACCTCAAATATCCTTAGTTTTTTAGGTTAATTAATAATATGTGATGTCTACACTACCGCCAACGGGTTTGTAGAAGAATCTGTTAAGTATAGTGCCTACTATTGCAAAAATATTTGGAATAATTGTTAGGAGGAAGATAAAATATCACATGAAGAATTCAGTGGGAAATCGACTGATTTTAAAGGAAATCGCTCGAGCCTGGACCATATACAGTGTGTAAAAATCGAGAAACCCATACTGTCTTTGTAGATTTAGAGATAGCCTACTCAAAAATCAGACAATGGCAAGCTACGAGAAGAATGGAGATTCAAGAGAAGTGATTTTTGATGATAATAGCCTTGTATCCAAATACCAAAGCATATATCAAAATAGGAAGCAAAATTAGAAGAAGTATTGAAGTGTTTAAAGGACTGAAGCAGGGGGGTACCAAATCCTAGTTAATGATTAATATACAGGTGTTTCCTAAATAATATATAAAACTTCAGGGGGTAGTTCTTCGGCCGTTTTTAAGACAAATAGTAAGAAAAATTTTTTTTTAAAATACGTTGTTTGAATATTTCAAGAAAATAATTACTCAATCGTTAAATAAATCAAAACTAAACATAATATGTAGATTGGGTATTAAATCGATTGTTCAAAGTGTCCTCCTTTGCTAGTACAACTGCTGTCATTCTTCTCGCCACTAATTGCCGTACACGTTCGAAAATTCCAAGTGTATTTGAGATAGAATTAAAAATCCCGACAATTTTGTTCAGCAAATCATTTACGTCCATAGTTGGAATTTTCAACATTAATGATATGACCCGTCCCCAAGAAAATAATGTAGGGGTTTATATCTGGCTATTGCGGTGGCCTTGCTTTCTCCGCTAGGTTCCTTCGATGTCCTCCCATGGCTCGTCCAAAACGACCTATTCAGCGATGAGGATAATTTGTATTCAAATGTTTCCTTGTGGCAATACTGAAATGTGCTGGAGTGCCATCGTGCGTATACCACATAGTATTTCACTATTTCTTACCTATAGTCGAATATCTTCCAATAACACAGATAGCTCTTCATCAAGAAAATGTCGACAAGAATCACCTGTTAGGCGTTCAGATAAGAAATATTGCCCAATGAGATTATCTTCAATAATGCCAGCCCATATATTGAGAGGAAACTAATGCTGGAATCGGCTTTCCATTGTGAGAATGCGAATGTTCTTCAGATTACCGGTGATTGGTATAAAAGTTCATAATCACATCCATCAAAAAATTTGCTTCATCTGAAAACAGTATCTCAGCCAGAAAGTTTGGGTTGTGGCAGACTGCTTCAAGTAACTACTGACATAAGCCGAAACGTCGAGAGAAATCTTGTGACAATAAAGCTTGCACACGCTAAATATGGTACGGGTAGAGCTGGTAAAATTTCAAAATCATTCATATGGTTTTGTGGCTTATATTTAACTGCGTCATAACTTTTCTTGTACTGTTTTCCTCAACTTGACGAAGCACGTCTTTCTCTAGTTGTGGTGTTAATTCACGTAAACGTCTTATCACATGGTAATCGTCTATATGGAAACCTTCCATAATATATTCGCCTTGCCTCCAATGCATTTCCGTCCGCAAGGTCATACCAGTAATGAATATCAGCTTTCCGGAATTTCTAAACTCAGGAATGTTTAAAAAACAGAATTATATTCACAAGCTACAATGCAACAAAAATGATCACCATTTCAAGTATAATTACAATTCTTGACATTTTTAAAATTTGGAAATTAATAAAATTTGACGTTGACGCCTGTGGCATTCTAATTGTGATTTTCAACTTTGCATACGCTCGTTTTTAAATATATTAAAAAAAATATTCAACACCCTGCATTTCGAAAATGAAGCATTTTCGAGATTGTGTCAAACGGAGCAAATATAATAACATCATTATAAACTATTTTTAGAAGAAAAAAGAACAGATTGATTTCTTTGCTTCGAAATTTTCCAGAACATTGTTGGTCTGTATGAGGAAAATTAGTAATTTATAGCCGCAAGCTGATTATGTACATTCCGGCAAAATTACTTTGCACTTTGCGCTGTTTTCCTCTTTCATCCTCTGTTAATTGCTCTAGAATTTTAATACCTACATATGAGGCTCTCGTTCTCCCCTACGTCTCGATTAATAAATTTATTGTATTCTCGAATTGGTTCACTTTTAGAAAATCTCCATACTATTCAGCGAGGGCGTATCCAGCTCAAAACGGAAGGGAGGGTAGTTCTCTGAATCCAACTTCTTTCATGGGGGAAGGGGGTCCATGGAGGGGGGAGCCACGCAGTAATACACAATTACAAAAGAAAAACACTATTTATTAATAAAATTAATTTATAAACAGTAGTTTACGAGGATTAGTTGCAAATTTTCTAACTACAGCTGCCACTAATTGTTCCTTGTTTGCGAAAACCCATTGACGATGAATGCTTAGCATGGCTAACTCATTTATCCTATTTTAACCAATAGTGCTTGTAAGCCATGTTTTAATTCGACAAAGGGAGCTGAATGAACGCTCTATAGGGCTTGTTGTGCAGGGCTGTGAAAGCAAAATCAGTAGCGCCTTTCTAATTGTTGGAAAAATAATTTGCTATTTTTTAAAACCTTGATGATATCTGGCGCTTCTCTTACCCTATTTCACATTTTGAACTACAGTTTCCTTTCTCCTTCGATGCCTTCCAAATTGTAAAAGGTTGCGCAAGATGAAGTACTTTCATTTCATTCCTCCAATGAAACATCTCGCATGTTACTCGGATAGAAATGTGTCAATGAAAATGCAGGCGATTTGTCTGCAGAAAATTTAACTTCTAAAGATGATAAGATTGAATCCAAGTAAGGAATTATTAGAGACCTTCTCCAAAATTCTGATGAATTTCCGGCTGGAGGGTTGCTTCTATGCATTTGTCCGCCAGCAACGCGAGTGGCGGTTATATCAACATTCAAATACTTTGCAATGTCACCTACTTTTTTCAAAAGTTGGTTGACGTAATACTATGGCGGTGGACCGTTATAGGCTTTGGGTCTCTTCAGTCCTGGGCTTCGTTTCTTCATTTTCTGGGTTGGCGGCATCTTGATGGGCTGGTGATGGGTTGATGGTTGGTGTGGTGACTGGTTGGTCTGGGCTGGTGTTTGTAGCTTCTTCGGGTATCTGTATTGTTAAATAAAAGTGTAGTGTTTTCTGTTAATTAGAGTGCTACAATGGCGGAAGAGGGGGGTAAATGTAATGGTATCCTGAAAAGAAAGGGGGGCATGGCCGTACGTAATTGTACGTGTACCACACGGTCACGGAGATAGTCTGTTCACCTCATTGGCAGTGGAGTGTCCTCCACTATGTCAATGAGGATTCCAGGGAGGTCAGGGTACAGGGAAGATAGGAGAGCAGTAGGAGGGTGTGGGAGTTTGCTCCGGGGTTTTCTGGAAACACGGTTGACTGGGACGAGGTCACGGTTTAGGGGTCTGTGGGAAGTCATGAGAGTTTCGTTGGCGATAGGAATGCCTTGATGACGGGTGCGAGAGATGTACTTCTGCTGAAGGAGGGTGAGGCGGTCGTATATCGGAGTGATTTCCGTGTCGATGTGGACTAAGTGGCTGGGGTGTTCTCTGTGAAGACGGAATATGCGACGGAGAATTTGTCTTTCGCATGCTGCGATTTGATGGAGGAGATGGGGTTTGATAGTGGCGTATATGGGGGCTCGGTATTCAATGACGGGGCGAATGAAGGTGTTATAGGTGTGGAGGAGGGTTCGAGAGTCGCAGCCGTGGAAGCGGCCTTGGATGCACCGAAGAAGATTGGAATGGTTTCTGACTTTTTTCAGGGTTTCTCGCATGTCGAGGTTTAGGGAGCAGCTATTTCTGAAGGTGATCCCCAGGTATCGGGCCTGGTTTGAAAGGGGGATTGCTTAATTGTGGGCAGAAATATTTATGTCGGTTGGATCCAGTCTGGGGGTTCGGAAGGAGTTCGGGTGTCGAAATAGGATGGCGGTTGATTTCTCGCCGTTGAATTTAATCCTCCACTTGGTGATCCATCTGGAGATGTAGTTGAGAGCAACTTGAATTTCGCGGGATGCGGAAAGGGAGGCTTTTTCGGAAGTCCAAATGGCGGTGTCATCTGCGAAAAAACGGGTTTTGGCTCGGGTGGGGTTTGTGACTGGGAAGTCGTGGGCGAATATGGAGTATAATAGGGGAGAAAGTATGGAATCCTGGGGGACGCCCGAGTGGCTGAGATAAGCTTTGATGAAGGTGCAGACTTATGGTTGGACTGATTCGGCTGCCATGACCTGGTTTGTTTCTTCTCCGCGGGTTGACCTTCTCAGGCTGGTCTCGGTGTTAAAATATAAAAGCGTAGCACTCTTTTATATTCTAAGGTCTCGTCGTGCTGTAGATTGTCGCGTTCTTTTAGTTTCTCCTCCGCGGTCTGCTCTCCTTGGATTGCAGTTTGGCAGTAGTGGCCTGAAAATCTTCATAGATTAACATAAGAATGGCAAGTTCTCGAGCCGTGTTTTAATTGTAGTTGCTCGTCCTCCTTGGTCTGTTCGTTGGCGCTGGTGGCATGTATATCTTTTTAGTTTCTCTCCACGGACTTCTCTAGCTCAAGAGTTGTTAACACTGTGTTTGTTGTCTTGTATTTTTTTTCCCCACGTGATACTTTCATCAGAATAATTCTTGTGATTTGTTTTCTATGGTTTACAAGATCTTACCGTTGTGAATTTGTTAGAAAAAAGATCCAGTAAAACGGTGTTTGCAGTTTATTATAATTGTATTTATTAACCTAAAGATTGTTCAACAAATTTCTGTAAGCTTTTCATTGAGACTGTAATGAGGATTGAATAGGTGGTAGTCCATGTAGCATAGAGAAGTGACGCCAACATGTTTATTATTATTAACTTATATACATAAAATCTAGGCTAAATATGTACAATTATTGTAAATATATGCATCTAAAATAAAGTCATAAAATGTTTATGTTAGTGTAAACGTTGCGCTAATTATACCACCGATTTGACCTACTGCAGCTTGTATAAGTTGTATACAATCAAAAAAATATCGTATTATTAGTGTAACTCTATAATAATTATAAACTTGACCTTCTGAAGGAATGCGACGTTGTAATTTATAATAATACAAATAAAATAAAACACAAAGAAAATGTTCAGAAACAGAAAGTAGGTAACATAAATAAATAAAGAGTAATACCTAATGCTCCATTAAAATAAAATAGAATACATGTTATACGTAATATTTTCATTGCAGAAAATGGAATAAGTTCTTTACTGCCACACAGCTTTTCCTCATTTTCGTAAAAATACTTAAAATGTACTTGCATCTGCATGTTAAATTACAGCTATATACTCTTAATTCTAAAAATCACTTTAATCTCGGAATTATCGACTGTTTTAATCTAACTTTCTTCATGATATTTTCGACATTAATCTGGAATACTTCGCTTATAATCGGGGAATTTACAACTTTTATGAGAATTCAAACCTTTTCATTGAATTACCGATACATTTTCAAATTTTCTGACTCAATCTCGGGATGCAGTCTGTAACCAAATATTAATTATTGTATTGAAATGCCCGTATATATTGCAAATAAGTACATCATCTATGCACTACAAAAATTTTATTAACAACGTTAAGATAGTTTCCGGTTGATAAAAAAACAGTAATTTAAGTTTTACTTTAATACAAATTTTAGGCGAGAACTTGCAATGCCATAGTTCTTTTACACTTAACATGTGTGACCTTTGTTTGGTGTGGAACCTAACCGAGTGTTTACGTGGGACTGTATTAATTAACGTTACACGTATGAACTTTTCAAAGTGACTATAAATTGTTTTTCATAGGACAACAGTTAATTACTAGCCACAAAAAGCAATAAGGTGCAAGCACAATAAATTCGGAAAACATGCACAAAACATTTTAACAGCATGCGGTAATTATAAATTATGTTATAAGGATAATGCTATTGCCAATACATCAACTTTGGTCTTTAGAAAAAAACATTGATATAGCATACATGGCGTTATTTTATATAACTCCTTAAATCCCAAAGTTTAATAGATTTTCGCCAATAAAATTAAAAAAGTATATATGCGGCATACATCGATCAGTCAATAGAGTTAATTATAAAAAGAAGAATAGGCAGCTAACCAATTTCCGACTTTCTATTAGAATCTTCAAGTGTATTCTTTCAAAAAATTACTTTATTTTCCGGCGTCACACAATTATCAGAAGTTTACAGTTTCCTCCAATAAGTTTCAGGCCAGGGAATTCAATCAAAAACGGTACAATTGTTTTGAAAAGGATTTTTTTATACAACCTAAAAATGTTTAAAAGCGCACTGTATTTACAATTCTTCGAATCTAAAAAAATTTTGTGCCCAGTGTGATCGTAATAATTGTGGATTATCACATACTTACAGGTTATATCAATATAATTAATAACGGCGTTAAAATAAAGAATAAACGTTAATGACCAAATATTCAAAACATGATAGAGACCTTAATTTGGAAAATGCTACCAGAAAAACAGGCCTAACTTGAGCTTTATGATCAGATTGGGCGAAAAGACCAAAATACAAAGTGGACGTTGTGACCAGAGTTTACGTTGTGAGCAAAATGTAAAGCAAGAGTTGCAACCAGAATGTACATTATGACAAAATTAAGAGTGGACGTTGTGACCAGAGTGGGCCTCATGATTAGAACGGGCGTTGTGACCAAAATGCAGTGTGGGCGTTGTGGCCAGGGTGGTTTTTCTGATCAAAATTTAAAGTTACGGTGCGACAGAGTGGACTTTATGACCAGAGTGGACCTTATGATTAGAACGGGCGTGGTGAGCAAAATGCAGTGTGGGCGTTGTGACTAGAGTTTACGTTGTTTCAAAATGTAGAGCAAGAGTTTCGGTCAGAATGTACATTATGATAAAAATTAAGAGTGGACGTTGTGACCAGAATAGGCGATACGGCCAAAATGCGATGTCGGCATTGTCAAAGTGGCTTTTCTGATCAAAATTTAAAATTACCTTGCGACAGAGTGGAGGTTATGACCAGAGTGGGCCTTATGATTAGAACGGGCGTTGTGACCAAAATGCAGAGTGGGCGTTGTGACTAGAGTATGCTTTGTAACCAAATGTAGAGCAAGAGTGGCGACTAGAATGTACATTATGACAAAATTAAGAGTGGGCGTTTTGACCAGAATAGGCGATACGGCCAAAATGCGAAGTCGGTATTGTGGCCAAAGTGGCTTTTCTGATCAAAATTTAAAATTACCTTGCGACAGAGTGGACGTTATGACCAGACTGGGTCACATGATTAGAACGGGCGCGGGCGTTATGACCAAAATGTAGTGGGGCATTGTGACTAGAGTTTACGTTGCAAGCAAAACTGACAAAATTAAGAGTGGACGTTGTGACCAGAATAGGTATTTCGGCCAAAACACAGTGTGGGCGTTGAGACCAGATTGGACGTTTTGGCCAGAACGGGCGTTAGGAAAAAATTCTAAGTGGCCGTTGTACCACAGCGACTGTGAACACAATGACCAAAACTTAAAGCGGGTGTTATAACTAAGATGGCGTGATAATTACCAATAGGGTTGTGCCCTTTGGGCGTTCATGGAAATATGTAGGCAGACTAAATTTGTTTCTTGTTTAATTTTTTTTAAATGGAAAGTTTGCTAACTAGGTATTTAACAAGATCACACTTAACAAAAATTTAATACCATACAAATCAAATAATACAGGACACCTTAAAACTATTTACAAAATAAATTACAATACCTACAGTTACAAACAGTCTAGTGTGTAAAAAATTATCACATTATTAATAATAGCATTGTACCTAACCTTTTTTGAATTTAAGAAATAGTATACTAATAGTTAAGAAAATAACCACCCAGAAACCGATGGCAATGAAGCCCACATACACAGTTTGTACAGACATTCCCCAACCTCTTTGTAGAATGCTCCTCATACTCTCTGTTGCTTTTGTAAGAGGGAGGAAAAAGGAAATCATTTGCAGTACGTGGTGCATTGCTTCTATGGGCCAAATAATGCCGCACAGCATGACTATGGGTAAGAAACTACCCATGGCCATGTAGGTAGCCGTGCGTTCAGTATCGCAAACACAGGAGACAACAAATCCTGAAAATTAAATATTTATTAGCGGAGCGAATAAAACTTTAACAAACACTACGCACCAAAGCACATTCCACAGAATCCAGTCAATATGGTGAGCAGAACAACAAGCACGAGTGGTCCATTCAATGTCATATCAAAAAATACAAATGTGCAGACCATCACCATGATAGATTGTCCCACCATGACAATAAACTGACATATTACATGGGACATAAGTAGTTCTACCCCGCTGATTCCAATGACAAGGGACCTTTCTAAGCTGCCTTCATTACGTTCAATTAACATTGCACCAGATGTTAGAGCTACTGCTAAGAAGAAGATAACCCTAAAAAATAGAATATTAAATATTGGATACGTCTTTATGGTACCTCGATGCATCTTACGTTAATATTATTCCTGGTGTTGCAAAATCGGTGAAGTTCGGGTATTTTAATCCATAAATAGGTGTTTCCCACTAGAATAAAATAGATTTGGAATATTTAGTGAGTGCCATATTGATCTACTATTAATTGAGACTGAACAAATGCAAATAATTTAAAATTAAGTTAGTGCGTACTTACTCTTATAGGTAAAGATATCATTTTCCTACTATAACCACAAGACTCCAAGAAATCTTGTATAAAAGTTTGGAAGGTGTCGTACAGGTACACTTTCAGATACGTTGCGATATCTTTACCTGAAAAAATATTAAATTACAGGTATTGTAATAGAGGTTTGGTAAATAGTTTAAAAAGACAATTAGCGCTGACGGCTTAACGTGCCCTTCGAAGAACGGCAGGTTGTACTATATTGATTCCGTCTGTTATCACAGCAGATAGTTTGATTATCAGCCACAACGCCGAAAATGTTAACATGGCGAAGTAAGAATGGTAAATGACAAACTGACTACAGTAACATAATGTTAAATGAAAAAATATGAAATGCGAAAAAGTTAAATACAAACATTTCGAATGGGAAATATCTTAGATGCAATACCGTTGATTATACAGGGTGTTCCAAAAGCCAGCCTCATGGGAAGGATGGTTAAAATAAACGTTAAACTGAATCCAAAAATGCAAAATGACCGGTGTACGGGTCTTCAGTATCCAGGTGTTCCAATTCTTAATAATAAACTTTTTTCACAATTGAGCAGCGTTGATATATGGCACGGCATGTATTAAAATGAACATATAATTAGTTAAAAGATTTCTTTTTATGATGTATGTAAATCCTGATAAAAAATTATAACAAGAATTTTCCAAAATGTCTGTTATTAATTTATTTAACGGAGTATCAACTAACAAAACAGCATAATTGACACAATAAATGTTCAAATATTCGTCCACCAGTTTCTATGCATAACCGTACCGGTCGAATTAAATTCTCGTGAACTCTTTGGAGTATGTTCGGCGTTATTTCCTGGATGGTATCAACAATTCTTTGTTCAAGTTCTTCCTGGGTATTTACTAGCGTTTAGTAAACTTTAAACTTTTTAGAATATCGTGGATAGAAAGAGTGACAAATGGAGAGGTGCTTAGAAGAAAGAATAAGGAATTGGAAGTAGGGAAAACAGTGAAAAGAAGAAAACTACAGTATTTTGGACACATTATGAGAGGACCAAAATATACATTGCTACAACTCATGGTCCAAGAAAAAGTACAGGGAAAAAGGAACGTTGGACGAAGAAGAACATCGTGGCTACGCAACCTCAGAGAATTGTATGGCTGCAGCACCATCGAACTATCTAGAGCAGTCGTGAATAAAGGACGAATAGTCGAGATGATTGCCAACCTCCAGTAAGGAGACGGCACTCTCAAGAAGAAGAAGTAAACTTTATTCTTCACACGGCCCCCCAAAAATCCAAAAAGGTCAAATCCGGAGTACGTGTAGGCCAAATCACAGGACCTCCACGACATATCCAGCGATTTGAAAAATTAAAATGTATCCATCTAATTGCAACCATAAATTTGTCAATTCATCCTATGGTAAATTTTCTGATTGCTTCCTAAATCTTCATTTAAGAATTGCAAAAAAATGTTCACTTCGAATTATGTTTGGAAGCAAAACTGATCTTAATACCAGATTATTCAAAATACCCGCCAAAACAAAATTTAAAATCTACGCCGATGTCTTCCAGAATCACGATTATTATGATTTATTAGCCACTGATAAAATTCCAACCTTCTTTGATAATCGTCTGGTAAAAGAGCTTGCACTTTTCTGAAATGGTAAGGATGTAGTCCTTCCTGGGTCAATATTCTAGAAACCTGACAATGATTTACCCCAAACATGTTTCCAACTTCCCTGGTGCTGCAGCCTGAAGTGTTGGTAACAGAATCTAAAATCGCTTCCTCAGTTTCAGCAGTTCTTTCTGGAACTAAGCTATCAGTTGTTTGTAGTCTACTGTACTAGTTTAATAATGTTTCGTGAGTTGGATGCCTTCGACCAGGAAACTACGCAGCGTAGGCTCTTTCTGCAGTTCTAGCATTTATACGCCCAAAGATTATATGCATGCCAGCATATTCTTCGAAAGTGTATTCCATCATCAGCAACGAAGAACAATTACTTAAATTAAAATGTTTTGACTGCTGTCAAACTTTTAATTTTTGAAATTGGGTATTCATGATTTTTGTATGTGGAATGAAAATTGTTAATTAAGCAGTGTTGTCAAGAGTACTTAAATTTTTTCGTGGGAAAAATGAGAAGTACGAAATCTTTTTTATTTAGTTAATGTTAATTTTAATTATGTATTCATGTTTCTGAGTTAGTGTTCAATGTAATTAAAGAAAATTTTGATATTTTCTCATTATAAAAAAAGAAGGAAATCTAACTTTCAGGGATTATTTCTGCGTTGATACAGCTACGCCATTTATGTTTGTTTGTATTTTTGTGGTCAATTTTAAGTCTACTTTGACTACTTTTTCTGTGGGGTAGAAATGTTGAAACGCCCTGTATAAACATTAAGTAATATGAAATTCAATAACGTTGGCTATAAGAAGGTCGCCTGAAAATAACGTGGAACAAATAAAGTCGACTGCAATGATGTCAAATACAAACAAAGCCAAATGCAAATAATGGCGAATGACGGAAATATTAACGAATAACGTCGAAATGAGAAATATTGAATGAGTGATCTATAGAATATAATCTACTGAACACAAAATTGTGCAGTTTTTGAATTGAAATAAATATGAACGAGCGTTTAAATTTTTATAATGTAAGGTGCTTCCGGGATATAAAATTGAAACCGTTCTAATTAATTTGGTAACTAGTAGATGGAAATATACTACAAAATGTTCGAATTAATTAATTTGCATTATCTTGACAGAAACAGTGTCAACCGACGCGGCAAATTGAGTTAGTTAAGGGGATACTAAAGTGACCTGGCAACCAAAAATTAAATGTAAATTTTTACATCAACAAATCATTATATAATTATAGAAGTAACGGTAGACAACATAGAAATTCTAGAAGCGATTAAGAAATTACAAAATAGGAAATCGGCAAGGGAAGATAATAAAACAAATGAATTGTTAAATTATGGAGAACAGGCACTAATTGACAACATGACAGTGTTGATCCAAAAAATGTGAACAATTTAATTTGTAAATACCCGATTTGAATAAATCATTAATTTTATCCTTCGCATGAATTAGGCATTTAAAGTGTTTTTTTCAACAAAACAAATACATTTACAACAATAAAATGTATTTGTTTTGCTTTTAACGTTCGAAATTTGTTTGCTATATAACCACGCTTTGAAATCGAAACATATTTAATTGTATTCTTTGAGGCGTTCGCGGTTTCTCGAACTGTCTACAATTTACTTTTGGCTTAGACCGCGTCGTTATTTGGAAACTACACCCAGCATTATCAGGTAAGGACCGATCTGTAGCCTGTCTGCCTTTACAAGCATTTGCTCTAGAAGTTTGAGCAGTATTTGTTCGTAGGCTCTGCCTGCCTAAACAGGGCCGTGTGATAAACTACTGAAGTCCAAGCTTTACTGAGTCTAAAACCATCCTCCCTGTTTATGTTGTCCGGTTGCTTCTCAATTTCAATTGCTTCACGTATGAAACGAGGGAAGTAATGAGGCACTCTGGCGAGTACCCGAGCATTGTCAAAGTCCATCTTATGCCCAGTTAAACCAGTATGTTCAGCCACCGCAGATTTTGTGATGGGTTTATGTTTGCAATCACCTTTGTGCTCTCGCAATCTTAACTTAATGGAACGACCGGTTTCTCCGATGTAGTTTGAGCCACAGGAGCAAGGGATATTGTAGATCCCGGCTGATTTTAAATTCATCTCTTGATGTCGTTACAACAAAATGGTTATATAGCCACAGAAATTCAGAGAGCAATCCGCAATGCGGAACAGCCCAAGGCTAAGGAGGAACTGGCACCTCCGGAAGGCTTAGCTTTTCTACCTTACAGTAAAGGCACTACTGATAAGATTGGACATGTTCTTAGAAGGTACAGCATAAAGACAGTCTTTAGGACTAATGAAACTTTGGGAAACGGTTTCAGATCCGTAAAGGATCATATATCAAATTTAAAATCAGCCGTGACAGCCAACCAGAACTCCGTCGTTCTGCCCGACTGGCTCAAAGAGGTTAAAATACGTTCGCTTCCCGGATTTGAGTTCAGTGTTCTATTCACTTTGAAGATGCAAGCTGCAATGTTTTGCGAAACGTTAGTTTGTATGGGTCCACAAACAGCTAACAGGGATAAGCCGATTAAGTATTATTGTCCTGGCAAACAAAATACATCAAGATCAAATCCTTGTCCGCCACAAGGTTTGAATAATATAAGCACACGGCCCTGTTAAAGCAGGTAGGGCCTACGAACAATTATTGCTCAAACTTCTAGAGCAAATGCTTGTAAAGGCAAACAAGCTATAGGTCGGTGCTTACCCGATAATGCTGGGTGTAGTTCCCAAAATGACGACGTGGCCTAAGCCGAAAGTAAATTGTAATATTGACAAATTAACGACCCTTAATGATGAGCAACAAGGCTTTAGAAATGGTAGGTTCTGTTTACACGCTGTATTTGTAATAAAGCAAATTACCAAAAAAGCACTAGAATTCAATAAATCTGCTTTCATGTGCCTGGTGGATCTGCAAAAAGCTTTCGACAGAGTTCAACTAGCCGATGTACTAGATATATTATTTGAACGACAAATACCAATTACTTTAATACAAACAATTCGAGATATATACCTCAACAACACCGTGAAAGTTCGAGTAAGTGGAAATCTAACAGATCACATCCCATTCAGTAAGGGTATTCGACAAGGGGATTCATTGAGCCCGCTTTGCTTAACTTATTAATGGACAAAATAATTGACGGCGTCAAAAACCTCAGAGGATATAAGATGGGCAGAGATAGTATAAGGATTGTATGTTATGCAGACGACGCTATATTAATAGCGGAAAACGAAGACGATCTCCAAAGGCTTTTGATGCAGTTCAAAGTAGTACGTGAGAAATTCAATGTGAAAATTGCTGCAGATAAGACAAAATCAATAGTGATTGTAAAGGATCCCGTAAGATGCAAGTTAATGGTGGATAATTAAATAATAGAACAAGTCATGCATATAAATTATTTAGGCGCCAACATAAGTAGCTGCGGGAATGTACAAGCCGAAGTCAGGGAACAAACCCAAAGAGCCAGCAGAATTTCAGGATGCCTAAATAATAGTATATGGAAAAACAAATATCTCACTACGGACACAAAAACCAGAATTTATAAAAACAGTGAAAGACCCATAAAGACGTATGGTGCCCAAGCAAGATCCGAAACCACAAAAACAAAATAAATGCTAGAAACTACTGAGATGACAGTGCTCCGAAAAATAGTTAATGAAACCAGGTTGGACAGAGTCCGAAGAACGGAAATAAGGGAAATGTGTAAAATCGAACTGGTAGTTAACTGGGTCAACAACAGAGGGCAAGAATGGAATGAACACATCGATAAAATGAACCACATGCGTATAACAAAAGTAGCGAGAAATCGTTCTCCAACAGGGAGAAGAAGCTTAGGACGGCCTAAGAAGCGATGGAGTGACAGCCTGGGTGGTGGTTAAAGAACAGGCAGAATTGTCTATAATGAAGAAGAAGAAGAAGAAGAAGAAATCATTATATTCGTTTCCCTGTTGTTCCCGGCTCTTGTGCCGTCTACCCGAAGGTTGGAAAGCGAACTGCAATCAGTGTAAAAGGCAATACGCATAATATACAACAAAACTAATTGGTTAGAGAGTCTGGGCATAGTCCTAACTGTATGAAAATCAGATAAATCTTGGCATTCGGGTTGTGTGCATTATGTTTTTAAAGGTGCTAGCTTGTAATAAAGGGAAGAAATTTCACTATATTAAATCCACTTACGTCGTAAAAGTATATTGCCTACTAATTAAAAAGTGGAAAAGTCGCTTATCAACGTAGCTACAGTGACAAGAGAAAACGCAATTTTGAGTCACTTTAGTAGTTTTTATTGCACCACACAGATAATACAAGTGTTGGAATTTCAATTTTGAGTGGATGTAAGGTAATAAAATTGTATTCAAAACATCGACGTTTGCATAACTGCCGTTTGATTAAAAATCAGTGTAATACGACCGGTAGTTTTTTATTTTATCTGTTTAAAAATTAACATCCCTCTCTTATTTCAAAGAGATAATTAATTACGTGTATATCCACATCATTTAATATAATTTACCTCATGTATTGTCCTACTGATTTTTGTTATAGTTAAATAATGGTGCAACGACGTTGATACTAACTTGTAAGATCTCGAAGGACTTCAATTTCCGAATACTTAATACTCCAAGGTTTCGAATGTCGCCAGTCTTTAATACGTTCTCGCAGAGTTTCCGAATAATTGTGCCTCACCACAATAGAAGCGTAAGTCATTCCCTTCAGTACTGACTCCCGGGCAGCATCTTCAGTCTCGTAGTACACCTTACATTTAAGAAAATACATGTATAAACGTACATAAAGCGCTACGAAAAATAAATTATAAACGAGAAAGCAAGTCAACCCGCGCACAGATATTTATGACATCCTTTATTTAGTACGTTGCACTTTATTGACATAGCGTTTAGGTGCAAACCTGCTCCATTCTAAAATCCTACTATGGTAATGTGTAACGTACTAAACAATTGAGTCCGCGATGTGCATTGGTTGATTCGCTACCTCAACCATATAAACACCAGCTAGCTCACCAGATTTAACGCACGCCTATGCAGGTACCCAAGATAATTGCAGCTCAGGTACGTCGTGTTACACATTAACGTGCTTTCGCAGTTCATATCATTTTTAGTTTCATAATTAACCACAGCCACGGGTATGTTGACGGGATCGTGTCCAATGGAAAGGCAAAACAGTACAATTTGGGCAATAGGCAAAGCGAGAATAAACATCATCACAGGAATATTTCGGATCATCCATAGGGTGTTCTTCCAAAGCAGCGCTTTCATATGGTTTCCTTTTAAAACTAGTAAATAGTCGGTTATTTTTGCTGGCCGTTCCTCTTCAGGAGGCACGTCAGGAAAGGGGTCGATGTCCACATCGTCGCCAGGGGGTGCAACTGACACCTTGCGACCCGCGCGACTGCTCAAGGAAATGTTATCCCCAAACTCTCCAGATATTTCACCGGTTTCCGCAGAATCCATGTCGTCTAGGACGGCAGACTCGTTGACGACTCCGGCAGGAACTGGAGTTGCGACGACTACTTCTTGGGCAATGCTGGAGCGCCGTCGACGGCCCATATTTTGGATTACACTTAATTTCAAGAATACGTCTTCTAAGGTTTCTGCACCAAACTGAGTTAGCAATCTTTGTGGTGATTCCTCCGCCAAAAAGTAACCGCCTCTCATTAAACCAATCTGTAAAAATGTCATACAATAAGTTTTGGATAGATTTTATTTTGTATGGAATAGGATATTATTTTTTGTGGCAATATTTGTTTGCAAAAACAAAACTAGAGGTTAATATAATATTTGGAAATTACTAATAAGTTCGTGCACTAGATAAAGTTCTAAGATTACCTACGGTAATAGGCAATAATAGGCGTGTTGTGCTTCTATCAGCGGAACAAACCGTCGTTATTCTTTTGTGCAAAACGTACAGAATGGAATTTAAAATATCAATAAAATATTTTAAATAATATTATGTACATACATGTAGAATTTTTTTATAAATTTTGGGGTATTATTAATTATTTAAATATATATGTAAGATATTATTAATACCCAAATTTAAAATATTTGAAGATATTGTTATATAATTACGAATTCAATGAAAAATGCTTAAAATACCTTTTAACTAAGTAAAATAATCTGAGACTTGGATATGTTTATAGCTTATCTTGACATTACTAATTATTTATTTAAAAATATCTAAACGATAATTTAAATGCAAACATCATGCTGAACGTATGTACCTTCATACAAAATATTACGATATGTTTGTAAACCGGTCTAAGTCGTTTTGGCGCGGACGGTTTGGCGCCGTCGGTTTGATGCAAACCCGTTTGGACGCAAAAACATTTGGGCGCAAAAACGGTTGGGCGTAAAACCGTTTGGGCGTAAGGACAGTTTGGCGAGGGATGGTTGAGCGCAGGGATGGTTGGGCGCATGGACGTTTGGGCGCAAACATATATTAAAGTCGTTTATTTTATAAAAAGTTTATGTTATTAATAAAATCCCTAAATTATTCGAGTTTATTTTAAAATCCAATTGATAAAACAACTGATTTATTACAATATCTTCATCAAACGTTCAAAAATTAGCATTCTTAAATATTTTTTGTGCTACAATATCGTTGTATTTATTTCATCTAATAATTAATTAATAAAAAAATAAAATAATTAATAAATGTTGGTTATGACCCCATTACCTAATGAAATATTCGATACCAAGTGTAAGAATATAACCATTCCATAATTTTAGCTTTCTATAAATCATGAAATGAACAATATTAGTGTTTTTAATATAGGTGTTATACAGGTAGATAGTAGAATTAATAATTGAAGTAAAAGAAAAGGACAGGTATACCCGTCCCTGTCCCTTGAAATACGCTTGATACGTTTAAGTAAGTTCAACGTCGCCTTAGTAGTATTTTCTAATCCTTAAGTACCTAAACTAGTTTACTGATACCTACTAATAAAACTTAAAATTTCCCAAATACAAAGAAATTCCTGAAAACTCCAACAAATGCATCACTCATTTACTGATTTTTAATATTTTAAACTGTAATATACGTTTGCGCCCAAACCTTCCCTGCTCCCAAACGGTTCTAGACCCAAGCATACCTGCACCCAAACGGGTCTGCGGCAAAACAGGTCTACGTCAAACCGGCGGCGGCAAAACGCGTTCCTTCTTAAACCGACCTGGAAATTCAAAACTAAATGTAACTTTCTACATCGGTAAACCATTACATTTATTTCTCTGCTTTTCTGGGGCTTAGAGTTGTCCATCTGAACGCTGTAAAGTGAACTATAGCCAATGTAAAAGCCAATGCGTATAGTATACGACAAAATACATTTGTTACAAAGTCTTGGCATTGCTCTGATTTTAAGATAATTATGCCTGTACATTAGGGTTATGTGCATTATGTTCTCAGTGGGTGGTATGGTTGTAATAAGATAACAAAATAGTTAACGTAGATTGATTTTACCGTATTTTTGAATTACTGTTGGCAATTTTTATCATTAGTTCTTATGAGTTCTTCGATAATTTTTTCATGCAGTTATATCTTTAACAATTTCACGGGCGTCCCTTACGTACTGGCAATTCATGTGAAAGTGAAATACAAATAAAATTTAATGAAACAACCTTGTCAGCCCCACGAAATATATTTCGAAAAACAAAATCAAGTTAAATTGATGAACGTTTTCTAAACCACTGTTGCATCTTCGGACCAAAAATGTATTGTAGTCAAAAAAATTAAACTAAAAACACACGCCATTCACCAATTTAACTTGATTTTGTTTTTCGAAATATATTTCGGGGGGCTGACAAGGTTGTTTCATTTAATTTTATTTAAATTTTTTTCCCGTTATGAGTATGCACATCAATCTGGTGATAAGTGAAATACGGTTGCCTCAGTCAGGGTTCAACCACGTGGCCAGTCGGCCGCATTTCATTGTGACCTCGACTGACAGCGCGTATTCGCACTGCCCCACCGAGGTCTCCTAAACAATTTCATACTAAATGGTTTACTCTAAACGTACGATGTCCGAAGATATATTTAAAAGTACTTTGTTGATGTCTATCAAAGTTAATGTTTTGCAGAAATGAATAGACAGGTCACATACACTCAAAACGAATATAAGTTATACCATATATGCACATTAAAATCGGCTGCCTTATCCGTTCTAATGTTTATTAATTATTGTCATCATGCAAGAGTACATAAAACATACGTTTCTTAGTGTTTGTTTCTACACAATTTACAAATAGGAAACAAAGAAGTAATTATTGCGGAATTGTTGCCATGGAGAAAATAAGAAAAATTGTTTGTACTTTGCTCAAGTTATTTAAATATGTAAAAATATGATTTAGTGCAAAAAACAATAGCCTCCGATAACTGGTTGGAGATGGAGTTTTTAAAGATTTTTAAAGAAGAAGTACTCTATCTTGTTTACAGTCATATTTCAATTTAGAAAAATGTATTCCACCCTACAACTGGGGCACGAAGTATTTAACTATGCGATATCATTTATAACAGTTTTTCTTTAAATACCCTGTATACGAGTGCAATTTCTAAGTTGTCCCTTCAAATCAATGACGAATGGTTCAATCTTTGTAAATATGATTAGTAATGGAAATGTTTCATTGGTAACCTACTTTAACATGGAAACGATTGGTCATAAAATACTATAATTCTATGGGCTCGTTTCAAAATTTTCGAAATCTGCGTGTTGGCTAATTTAAAGTACCCAACTCGGATATTCACGTTTGTAACTGTGTATGATTTGCACAATTTCCTGTAATGCGTATTTACAATACTACGGACGTATGCACAATTGACAAATAACTATAATCGAACCCAATGGACCTTTAGACGTATGCCAATGTCTCTGACTCCAACCCTGTTCACCTTGATCTCCATCTTTGACGTCACACTCTGCAGCTAAGAATTTTTTTGTTCTGGTCAACTTCGCAGCGTAAAAACATTAAGAAAGAATCTTGTTTACGGAGAAGGCTCTTGGCGGACGTTGCAGTGTTTCTTGCGCTTTTCTTCGCATGCGATTTAAATTTAATGTTATGAAATGTTATTTTATGAGTTAATTCTATTTGACAAAACAAGAACAAACTGCTAAAGTTTAGAACCGGAAGTGCTTCTTTTGCTGAGTCACAATGTTTTTAAAGGAAGTTTTTAAATACCTTTTCGTACAAATGGTAACAGTCTACTAGCAACTTAAATTAAAATAATATGTACACAAAGTGTTACATATGAAAAGTTCTTCAGCTGCTTGTACAGGTTGTGTAACTTCTGCGGGAGGTTGCAAGTAAAAGTATGGATGATATTCATAGAAAACTTCAATTCGTGGGCCGCTTTACCATAGAATATAAGGGAACCCACAACTGCGTTTTATTTACGTTTTTCGTAACGTTTATTTTGCAATTTAGAAAGAGTTTCATGTTTGTAGGTAGGAAAAACTGTAAAAAAATAGTATTCAAAACTATAACAAAAATGATTGGTTTTTTTCTAACTTCGTGGAAATTTTTATTAATTAATAACGTTTTTATTAAAGCCGTCAACAACTTTGTTAGTTTTTAGTTGCTTTATGTGTATATCGTTGTGATACACGTCATTGTCAAGAGCAATATAAGTAAACAACTAACAAGTTTTTAATGTAGTCTGTATTTATAGCAGCGTATCTGTAATTGTCTGGCCTACATACGCAGAATTACACTGTGAACAACTTACTTTGTAAATACCCGATTTGAATAAATCATTAATTTTATCGTTCGCATGAATTAGGCATTTAAAGTGTTTTTTTCAACAAAACAAATACATTTTACAACAGTAAAATGTATTTGTTTTGCTTTTAATGTTCGAAATTTGTTTGCTATATCACCACGCTTTGAAATCGAAATATATTTAATTGTATTCTTTGAGGCTTTCGAGGTTTCTCGAACTGTCAATATTACAATTTACTTTTGGCTTAGGCCGCGTCGTCATTTGGGAACTACACCCAGCATTATCAGGTAAGGACCAACCTGTAGCTTGTCTGCGTTTACAAGCATTTGCTCTAGAAGTTTGAGCCATATTTGTTCGTAGGCCCTGACTGCAAAATTATTTTATACGTTCATCAACATAAGGTAAATTAGCTACTTAATGATTGATCATTCAATTTGATTTTAAGTTTCTTTGATTTTTTTAATAATATACATTAAATAAAATCTTATTTGAAGAAACCTTCTAGCTGCGAGTTATATACCTAAACCTATAGTAATTTTAGATCTATAGAAAACTCGGGGAAAAGAAAGTTAGCAGAAAAACTCAAAGCGACAGAAAATTAGAAGCAGGCAACTATATTATTAAATTTATTTTCGAAATGGAATTCCGAAAAATTTACTGGAACACCACAACAATTCAATGTCTTATGTGTCGTTAGATGATATCCCGTCTCACATTTTAATCAAAAAACAGAAGACATTCTTCCTGTTAGTGATGTAAAAATTAATTGTTCCCCCAGGAATCTTCAGAAAAAAACGAAGATGCAGAATTATTTTGTTATAATAATAAAATATTTAATGAAAAAACACCTACAAAATATTTATAAATAAAATAGTAATGTGTAATTTATTTATTATTTATAATGCAATGCAATATAGAGACATTCCAGAGCAAAATATTATTGATTATTATTAACTGATAATTTAATTCGGTATGCATAGGAGAGAAGATCGCTACGTCTCGTAAGAGATAAAGCAGTCGAAGAAGAAGGCGCGTATGAGGAAGATTTGCCTCCGCGCCAAGAGATCTACCGCCGACCCTGTGAAACACAATTTATATTCACTTTTATGTATGTGGTAATGATCTGACACCTCTATATTTTCTTGGAAATTTTACTCAGAACCAAAGCATTTTTCAAATTGCAAAATAAACTTTGCATGTCACATACGATCTTTCACGTGTATGGGAAAAAAGTTCCAAGTGACGCCCTTGCATTCGCACAATGCTATAAAACGACAAAAAACGCTGACGCAAAATTGCATAAGTAATTACAAGAACCGCGAACTGTCATTAGTTATTTTTTATACATGTTTATGTATTAAGTGTCATCGTTTACAAACTAATCAGCAATTGCACAAAAACAAAATTAACCTCGTGGCCTGAAAAAAGTGCTTGTTTGAGTTTATGTAATGATAGTGCAATAATAAATTAGCTCTATTTTTAGCATTTCTGATAGTTTCTTTCACTAGTAAATGTAAACTGTTTTTAAATGTAACCGATTACCACTTATTTTCATAGTCGAATTATTTCCTCTTTAATTTAAAACACACGTATTATATTTCTGGTGTGTCACTTGTCATTTTCAAAAGTGTTTTTTAAATTTCTTCATTCCTGGGATTTACTCAGAAATATTCCTAAATAATTGTGATTATCTTAATGTCTGATTACTTATTAGAATTGTTTTGAAGTGCCAAGGGGCCACGAAAAAATTTCTTATGTAGAAAATTCGATATATGCAACTGCAAAATTTTTAGGTTGTCAAAACTGCTTAAATACTACAGAAATGTTTATTACTATATTATTCAAAAATCTCAATAATTTTTTCGTGTAAGGTGCACTGAAATACAGCTTTTTGTTCCAAAAATCTTTCACAATTGTTTAAAAAATTTTTCCCGTGCACTTTAAAACTGCTTCCTCAATGTCCTTGTAAACACAGGATTTAAAACATTTCTCGCCAGAATCTTGGTCTCCACTTTGCCTAATGACGGGACAGCGATTTTTAAAAATTGTAAATAAGGTGTTTTTGGGGTGTACTAAAACGCGCTGTTATGTCCTTCTTTTTCCCGCCAATATGCCAATATAAAAACTTTTCAATTTTTCACACACACTTAAACAATTTCTGAATCGTTTTGGCATTTTATGATTTTAGTGATATGAGTATACTAAGCAACAATGCAAATGCAACTGCAAATTAAATTTGTCAAGCTTAATACAAATCTACGTCTAATTACCAATGACTAGGCGGGTTGGAAAATGCCAGATCAAGAAGGTAAAGTAAGTTTCAAATACGGAGAAAGGGACATTATACCTGAAATTGAAATATACAATACATACAATTTTGTTTCTCTAATGGGAAAATAGCCCGATTTAAAAATTATCAGCTTGATAATATTCCTTAAATAGAAATTCCAAGTTATAAGTTATAATAAGGAGCCAAAATAACGTTAAGTGCTCTCATTGTCAGGATCCTTGAAACAGTTTCATTAAATAAAGAAATTTGCTATATAGCAATTCGATATACAGAAGTACTACTGTATTTCGAAGCGTGATATAATTCAACAAAATAATGTTAGTCAGAAAGCCGTGGTGTTTCGGAAATTTTGGAAAATTAATATGTCACCGTTTTATAACTCTTATAATAGCTAATATTGCATTGCAATTTCTGTAGTGAGAACTAGATAAATCTAAAGAAAAACTTCATTAAATAAAATTCTCTATAGAGAAAATTCCTCTGGTAATCAAATACATAGGTAAGACTTCATATTCAAAGGGGGATTTATTACAAAATTTCTACTAAATTAATTCAAAATCACTTTACGCAAAGTATTTTTGTGCATATAACTAAATATAAAAGGTGAATAGTTAAAGCATGTTTACACAATTACTGATCCCTATACAGAAGAATAGTGATGATGTTTGTATGCAGTTTGCGTTTACTACAAAACACATTCTTGTGAAGTGCTTCGCATTTCTTAAGAACGTAAAGTATTTCTCTAAGTTCGTTTCTGATAATTTCATACACTTTTGTAACTTCTTCCGAAGGTCTGGTAGATATTGCGCCACAGTCCACTTTCATCTATCAGTCAGAATTAAAACTAAAATGCCAAAAATAATTTCCGGTCAATGAGTGTATGCGTAACAGCTACTCTTCCACTCAGAATAACATTATTCTTCTATCAACCTCGACAGGGGATTTCCAGCATTGTCAGATACAAGTGAAAATTGTCGTGGCGAAATAAATTCATGGTTTAGAAATATACTTCCTAAAATACAAATTGGTTTACATACACTTAAAGACGGACGTCACCATTCCAAAAAAATATTCGTAATACAGAAAAATAAAGTTCGCAATAGAAAGTTCGACTATAACACAATAACGCAACTAAGTTCAATATTTCTATGTTGTGATACAATGATTTGTCAAAAACTTTCAATAATAAAGTGTATATTATTATTTGTGAAACGAACACAATGATGCGTTGAAATACCTAAAGTTAGACAAATAGAACATAAACATTTCACTCGTCAACACTTTGAAAATTACACGAGTTTAAATTGTGAGGCCAAAATTTGCCGAATCCAAGCTTCCTTATTGCTATTCTATTATCTATCACTGGCTTTATACACCATTTATGATTTGAATGTTCAATTTTAGCTTGAACGTATACAGGGTGTCATTTGAAAACGCACAATGTGTTATATCTCTAGAACTAAAAGGTATTGAAAATTTCTAGGTACCGTTACTACAACATGGACGGGGAATTATCATGACTTTTAAAGTAACCTTCCTCATTCAACCCCTTGGGTTATAACTACCCTAACAATAAATGCAAATGGTAACACCCACTTTGTGACACGTAGTTGAAAAGCTTTTACAAAATGCTATTCAGTAGTTACAAATGTGTTTTTACGTGAATCGTTGCGGAAAAATAGAATGGCCCCCAAGATCTCCAGATTTGACTCCATAATACTTCTTTTTATGAGGTCACTTAAAATCTGTTGTCTACAAAACTCAGCCTCAGTTCATTGTGCAACTGTGACAAGGAATAGGTCGGGAGCGCCCGGCTGTTCTAAGACAAACGTTTCTAAATGTTCGGAAATAATTTGAGAGTACACTAGAGAATAATGAAAAAAATATAAAACAATAAATTTAATATTTTTAAATTTGAAATAAAATAATTGATTCCGAACGTTTTGCGTTTTATTTCAAAATTTTCTCAAAACAAATCAAGCAATAAACATGTTTACTACTATTGAATAGCATTTTGTAAGAGCTTTACAATGATGTATCATACGGTGTTACCATTTGAATTTTTTGTGGGAGTAGCTACAGTTTGAGGAGTTAACTGGGGAAGGTTACCTTATGAGTCATGATGATTCCGCCTCCATTTGAAATTTTTTGTTGGCGTAGCTACAGTTTGAGGAGATAAATGGGAAAGGTTACCTCATAAGTCATTATGATACCCCCTCCATGTGAAATTTTTGTTTAAGTGACTACAGTTTGAGGAGTTTAATTGGGGAAGGTTACCTCATGAATCATAATGAGTCCCCCCTCCATTTTAAATTTTTTGTTGTAGTAGCTACAGTTTGAGGACTTGAATAGTGAAGGTTACCTCATAAGTCATGATTATTCCCCCTCCATTTGAAATTTTTGTTAAAGCAACTACAGTTTGCGGAGTTTAATTGGGGAAGGATACTTTGTGAATCATAATGACTCCCTTATCCATTTTAAATTTTTTGTTGAAGTAGCTACATTTTGAGGACTAGAATAGTGAAGGTTACCTCATCAGTCATGATGATTCCCTTTCCATTTGAAATTGTTTGTTGGAGTAGCTACAGTTTGAGGAGATAAATGGGAAAGGTTACCTCATAAGTTATGATGATACCCCCTCCATGTGAAATTTTTGTTTAAGCGACTACAGTTTGAGGAGTTTAATTGGGGAAGGTTACCTCGTGAGCCATAATGATTCCCCCCTCTATTTTAATTTTTTTGGAGTAGCTACAGTTTGAGGACTTGAATAGTGAAGGTTACCTCATGAGTCATGATGATTCCGCCTCCATTTGAAATTTTTGTTAAAGCGACTACAGTTGAGGAGTTTAATTGGGGAAGGTTACTTCGTGAATCATACTGACTCCCCCCTCTATTTTAAATTTTTTGTTGGAGTAGCTATAGTTTGAGGAGTTGAATGGGGAAGGTTACCTCATCAGTCATGATGATTCCCTCTCCATTTGAAATTTTTTGTTGGAGTAGCTACAGTTTGAGGAGATAAATGGGAAAGGTTACCTCATAAGTTATGATGATACCCCCTCCATGTGAAATTTTTGTTTAAGCGACTACAGTTTGAGGAGGTTAATTGGGGAAGGTTACCTCATGAACCATAATGATCACCCCTCTACTTTAATTTTTTTGGAGTAGCTACAGTTTGAGGACTTGAATAGTGAAGGTTACCTCACGACTCATGATGATTCCGCCTCCATTTGAAATTTTTGTTAAAGCGATTACAGTTGAAGAGTTTAATTGGGGAAGGTTACCTCGTGAGTCATAATGATTCCCCCCCCCCCATTTAAATTTTTTGTTGGAGTAGCTACAGTTTGAGGAGTTCATTGGGGAAGGTTACCTCGTGAGTCATGATGATTCTCCCTCTATGGTGGAGAAACGGTTTCTAGAAATTTTCGAAATCTCTTTTATTTTCCGAGATACAATAAAATATATATTTTCAAATTAATGACTTTTGTAGCTCTGTGTACTCAAATTAGAGTTTTGTTAAATTAATGTCAAGTTTCATTCCTTTATGAATTTAGTTTTTAAATTAACCAAAGGAATTTTAATCACATTCAATAGATTTTGGCACTGGTACGCAGATGCTTTTTTATCCTGTATATTCGTTTCACAATTTAAACTCAAAGTACAATGTACTTTTCGTACTATACGTATACGTACGTATAACTATTTTCTATATGTATAGGAATGTAAATGTCTATACATAAAAAATAAATACAATCCAGTTGAACTTAGTAATAACTGCGTGGTTTACCGTATTGTGATTGTGCCGGCAGATACAAATTTTACAAGTGGAAGTGATTACCAGACATACATTTTACTTTATGCTGACAAGATAATAATAAAATGGAAATAAATGGAAATTTTAACATTCGTCACCTTGGGTTTTATTCTTTGGCTCTCTGAATCATTGTTGATGTTACTATGTCACATTAACTTAAACCAATATTTGATCATTTTACTAATTACCATACCACTGATTAGTTCTTAATGTTCAACAGGTGGAAATGTACTGAATGCTTGAGGATTGTGTTGACGCATTTATTCAAGTCATAATATCCTTTTCGTTATTACACCGCAAAACTTTGATATGCATCCATATTAATATGGGACATTATTTAAAAGAAAAACGGATTTTGTTCAATTAAAAAAAAACTTGGATTTAAGATGAACTCGGGTACAACAATATCGGATATATACCGAGCATTAACGAGGTAAATGTTTGAATTCGTATTACTTGCGGTATTATATTTACAACTTACAGTGATCGCTTGTACTGGAAACAACGAGGAAAAATGTAAAATATTTCTAGCATATGATTTAGAAAATAAGTACTTCCAAGCAAACGTTCCATACATACATTTGTAATTCAAATAAAAAACAAATTTTGGAATGTTACTGGGTTGGATGTCTCAATTTGCGGTGGTGTTTGTGTACGTCGTATGTAGCCACAAACCACTACAATTCAGATAACCTTAAACTTTTTTGTGGAACTCAAACCATTGACGCGATTTTTGGACCAAATTATTGTGTATTATGTAGTGATAACAAACTTAGTTGTGGTTTTTAGAAATAATCTCGGGTATTTAAGATTTAAATCTCACGAATACCTGTTTATAAGTGTTCGATGATTTCTTTAAACAGGGAGGTAAAAATCCAGAATTAATAAGTATTTATGTATGTGCATCTATGCTCTTTTTATAGTAGGTTATTTTAAGAAGTTGGATGCTGTATGAGTGTGAAATCGAGTTAGGTTGCATTCCAAAAATAGCAGGATGAGGACGGAAAATTTTCGGTTAACGTCCTGTATGTAAATGTGACGTTCCACAATCCTAACTAGTTAAATTTACAAGTTTGTATAAATACACGCGCAAACGGAAAATTTAAACATGTAATGTGTATTATACAATTTTTTGATTGAGATACTTACTATACTGCGATGTCATTTACAAAAATGTAACCAATGACTTACCAATTAAATATTTACAGATTTTCAATACTTTTTAAGTAAACAATTTGTTTTCAGCAGTTTCAACAATAAAATATGTAGATTTAAAACTACATAATACAGTAATGCAATAGGGGAGACAATTAAATGAAACACCTTGTACGTATAGGTGACATTCACATAAGTATAAAGGAAAAGCATATGCTCCATGATATAACCTTCAGTTTACCAATTAATTATTTAAGTTTTTTAAATATAATATTCGGCAATTTCAAAAAAGGCATTATAATGATGGCGTGATAATCTGAAACATCCTGTATGTAGAGACTACATTCTTAAAAGTACAACATTAGACCCTCTATTTTGCAGACCTCGACTTAATGGATTTCGAATTTTACGAAAAAAATGTTCGTTCTGTATGTCATAAAAAAATTACCACTCTATTAATTTGATGCCGTTTTCAACCACGAGTTGTTTATAATTAATTTACCAGGTTATTTTTTATATTAATTCACTGGTATTTTAAACCAATTTGAGCGCTTAGACCATCTGTTGGTAATAACAGTAAAATAATTTCGCCAGTAATTTTAAGAACAGCATTATAATGGCAGGGATGATACTACACCCTGTAAGTACAGGTGCTATCCTACATGTACAACCAATAGTTTATTAATTAAATATTCAATTTTTTTTAAAGATTGTGATATGTCAGCTGTTTAGTAGCTTATTTTTTAGATATCATAATAAATTAAACCTTCTTTTACGTAGAGTTGGCATTTCATGGAATTTCAAATTTTATTTTATTATTTTCTAGTTATTTCGATATGAATGGCAGATTTTAAAAACACTATTAAGTGTGATATTTGAATAAAAAGACGTGTGCGTGCAGTAATTGGAGGAATAAATGTCACCGAAAAAATTAACACGGAAAAACGTCATGGTAAAAATGTTACCGTTAAAAATATGACATCGAAAAAAATTGCACCAGAAAAAACGGCAACCGGAATAAATGCCTTCAGAAAAAATGCCATGGAAAAATTGTCATCAGAAAAAAGTTCATGGTAAAGATGTCACCCGGAATAAATGTCACTGGAATCAATACCCTGGCAGAAATGTTACCGATAAATATATCACCCGGAAAAAATGTAATCAAAAAAATATCACCCGGAATATACGTCATCGAAAAAATGTCATCTGAAATAAATGTCATTGGAAAAAATATCACCCGGAATATATGTCATCGAAAAAATGTCACCTGGAATAAATGTCATCGGCATCAATATCCTGGTAAAAATGCTACCGATAAAAATATCACCCGGAAAAAATGTAATCGAAGAAATATCACCCGGAATAAATATCATCGAAAAAATGTCACCTGTAATAAATGTCATCGGAATTAATATCATGGTAAAAATGTCACCGATAAAAATATCACCCGGAAAAAATGACATCGAAAAAATATCACCCGGAAAAAATGTCATCGAAAAAATATCAGCCGGAATAAATGTAATCGAAAAAATATTACCCGGAATCAATAACATGGTAAAATTGTCACCGATAAAAATATCACCCGGAAAAAAATGTGATCGAAAAAATGACACCCGAAATAAATGTCATGGAAAAAATGTCACCTGGAATAAATGTCGTCGGAATCAATATCCTGGTAAAAATGTCACCGATAAAAATATCACCCGGAAAAAATGTCATCGAAAAAATGTCATGGAAAAAATGTCACTCGGAATAAATGTCATCGGAATCAATATCATGGTAAAATTGTCACCGATAAAAATATCACCCGAAAAAAAATGTGATCGAAAAAATGACACCCGAAATAAATGTCATGGAAAAAATGTCACCTGGAATAAATGTCGTCGGAATCAACATCCTGGTAAAAATGTCACCGATAAAAATATCACCCGGAAAAAATGTCATCGAAAAAATGTCATGGAAAAAATGTCACTCGGAATAAATGTCATCGGAATCAATATCATGGTGAAAATGTCACCGATCAAAATATCACCCGGAAAAAATGTCATCGAAAAAATGTCACCTGGAATAAATGTCACCGGAAAAAATATCATGGTAAAAATGTCACCGATAAAAATATCACCCGGAAAAAATGTCATCGAAAAAATGTCACCTAGAATAAATGTCACCGGAATTAAT
>JABXWE010001353.1:0-54418 GCA_014611495.1 Limonius californicus | reverse complement strand
TGGTGCGGAAGGAAAATTTGATACCATCGTTAAAATAATGAAATTAAAATAATGCACTGAATTACATGCGAATTTCTTTCTGTGTTTATCTTGGTGGTTGGGTGGGCACGTGCCCTTGTGCCCTTTAGTACAAGCCGCCACTGGTTAACTAAAGTATTTCTGTGTTGATATTTATATGTTGAGAGATTGTTTATGTTCTTGTTTTTGCAGTTCGGTCCCATTTCCATCACCTGGCGCTTGCGTCAATGGGTTATTCATTTTATGAATGCTCTTCCATCTGAAATTTAATTCTTTAATGAATATGCCCTATTTGGTGGTTAAATATGCACATTTTCTTACATTAAAGATACGATTGTAGGAATCAGCACAACAATTCCAAGGAAAAAGAAAGCTTGAGGATAAGAGTCATCGGTTATATTTGTATTCCTATGGTACCATAATAACACCTACAATTAGTAGCAAAGACTGTACTTTCCTATGTCGTCTTCCGAAACATATTTTATCGCTTGAGAGGTAATCCACTCCACTGAAAATTCCAGCTACCAAATCTGAAAATTAGAAAGGACGTTAAATAAGTTTCTATTGAAAAGGTAACACGGGCTAGGTTGATGAGATGTTGATGCTTACTCATGTATAATCCACAGGTACTGGGAACAAGCATAATAACAATGTTGGCTATTATTTTATCAGCGAATCCTACTGCCACGATCATCAACTCGTCTAAACCGAAAACATTTGATAACAAAGGAATTTCAGCTCCGCCTGAAACGAGAACAATGTTAGATGTACCACGATATGTAATAATAATCCTGATATAGTAAATCTTCTAAGTTTATAGTTATGGTTCAGTATTGGAGAACAGAAATATTTCGTCAAACAGCTGATGAATTAAATGCAAGAAGAGCAATGGACTGGAAGTTATACTATTTAGGTTAGTTGTATGTTCCTACTATTATTACAAAATCCATTATGTTGTTACTTGCAATATGGGACAAGGATTTTGGATTAACATATTGGATAACTCCGAGTATATGTAAGATTTTTTCTACATAACCATTTGAACACGAATTTGGACGAAATATAAATATGCTACAAAGAAATAATCTACGGAGCTTGACTTTGGATAGTTGTTGATGTTGCATCATTCCAGTCTAGATGCTTAAGAAGGCAAAGTTTTCGGGATTGGAGACACCTTATTATTGAGTATGTTGATTTTCTTTGCGAAATTTTCCGCAGTTCTCGAGCTTGTAGTTAAGATTATTATAATGGTTTAGGATACAGGATATTCCTATCTTTTTAGTAAAATATGTTTGATGTTTAAGATTTCAAATTATGATGGGTTACGTTAAGAAAATTGTTGGCAATCCTAAATATAGTGCAGTTGTTGGTATACTAAATAAATAACTAGTGCATGTTTAGCAGAACGAAATTTTTTGGGACTGGGAATATTTCTACTTTTTCTTCAGCAGGTTGTAACGAAGTATATTCGATTGGACCAAGAAAACTGTGTGCAGTTCCTCGTGTTGTATATATAAATGGTTAAGGTGGTCTGGGAACCGCGGATATTCCTATCCCTTCTTAGTCTAGTTCTAGTAAAATATGTTGGGTTTTGTTATTAAGGTATTTATACGCAGTTGTGGAGACTGCGTAATTGTCACTATTGATGTATCAAACAAAGATGGAGTTTCAAAAAGCAAAGTCTTCTGGAGTTGAGGATATTCCGAATCCTTTTTGGGCAAGCGTTTGGAAAATATGTTGGGCAGTGTTATGGAATTGCTTGCAATACTTGATGCTGTACAGTTGTCAGTATTTTTATATCGATCTAGGCTGGATCTCTAAGACGATAAAGTTTTCTAGAGCCGAAGACACTCCTACGTCTTCCTGGTAAGGTTTTAGCAAAATATTTTAGATTGTATTGAGCTGCCCCTTCACATCAGGTATCGCTCAAACCAACCAAGGCTTTGAATGAACTTGAGGACGTCCATAATTGGGGTACTGCTAATATTATCTATCTTAAGTTAGAAGTTTCCCAAAATGGATTTTCTGAAAGTTGTGAGAGCAGGACAGTCATCAGATAGCAGGCCCACGACTTTTCGAATGTTCTTTCGGGCAGCTGTACGCAATATTTTGCTGTGTTTGGCGATGGTGCAATTATACCAGACGTTGTTTGGCGGCAGCTTTGAGTGGTCACTCATTTTCTTGTAAAGCTGGTAAGGGTTTCTTGATGTAATAAAGTTGAATACATTCAAGGAGACTGCGATTACAGATTGTGGCCTTCAGGAAGTTGTTCGCAAGCCAGTTGCGCAATCTCATATGCCTCCTTTTTGCTCGGGTTGCCGTCATTTCCTTTTACCCAAAAAAGTATGACGGTGTTATTTTTCTAGATATTTTCAAGAGCTTCATATTACTGCAATATCACTCCTGAGGCAATTTTGTAACTGCCTAGAGCTTGTTGAACTGTCCTACTATCGCTGAAAATACCAATTCGTTAATTTTTGGTTTGTCGTTCAAGAATTGCATTTGCACTGTGCATTATTCTCACCCCCCCTGCTAGGAAGATGGAGAATATCTTGCCTAGTGGTATGCGTTGACCGATGATTATGGCGCCGGCGAAAATAATGGCTCCAGTTCCGAATTTAGTTTTGGATCCATCTCTAAAGATAGATATATCCAGAGGTTGAGTTATTTCAGCGTTTATATGTATAATAAGGTGTTTGTTAAAGGTGAATTTAACAGGAAGGTAGTCAATGACTGCATTCAGAGGCATCTTCGTGACTGCCTAATCCAGTATGGAGTTCTTTATGGTTTTTTAAGGATCGAGGGCATTTATGGAAATTGTTTGCAATCCTTAAGGCTGTACAGTTGTCAATATTATTATACTCGTATCAATCCAAACTGGATTATTAGACGATACGGTCTTGCTCATGAGGTTTTAGTGAAATATGCTAGATTGGATTAAGCAAACTGTGTGTAATTCTTGCGATTGCATATCTGTAGACTGATTTGTCAACTGAGGCTAGGTGTCTATAAGCTCAATGTTTTTTAGGGTTGAGGATTTACATATCTCATTTTGATTATGTTGTAACTGAACATATTGGATTGAGTTATAGAAATAATCTGCAGTTATTGAGGTATTACAGTCATCAGTATTACTATATCAATCCAAACTGGATGTCTACGGAACAGGGTTCTTTGAAATCCAAAATAGTTTGTTACTTGTTAATCTGTGGTTGTGTCAAGGAAATGTTTTACAATCCTTCTTCTTGTTTTAATTGATTAACTTTATTTACAACTCTTGTTCTAATGATAATTAACTATATTTTGTATAGTAGGTACACATTAGAATCAACAACTTGTGAACAACAACCAACACTTCCATTGCTACATTTTTACTTCTTATATCTCATACTTAGCTACTACCAACCTAAGAGAAAAAATACGTTATTACCACAACACCTTCTCTTGATGTTTTTATTTAAATTGCTATTAAGAAAAGCTGTCCTTACATCTAACTGAATAAAGTGGTAACCATGTTGATTTTCCACTGCTAACAAAGTTTTAATGCTATCATTGCAGTCTTGCAACTGGCGAGTATATTTCGTTATAATCAAATGTCTCTAGTTGTGTAAACCCTCTTACAACTAATCTATCTTTGTATTGACCCCTCGTATCTTTTTCAAATGGTTCTCAAAGTATATATACACTTTGTGTCCAAAAGCTCATTATCTCTTGGCATAATTACTGGTTTGCATGATTTATTTTAATTGTAATTCTATTTCATTGTCCATAGCATCTCTCCAATACTTTGGTCATCTCTACCACTTAACTCGTCAACTCCTTTTGGAACATGTTCAACATACGACATTGCATCAAATGCCATCTACATTACATAGTCTGTATATTTGGAAGGGGGTTTTCTGATTCCTTTATTTCTTACATTCTCCTCATTTACTATTTGACTTTCTTTTTCTAAACCTATATATAATTTCGCATCATGTGTGCCTTCACTGTCTACATCTATTTCATCTAACTCATACCCATTTGCACTAGTGTCATTATTATCTAATTGTACATGATCTCTCTTATAGTAAAACATATTTTCGTTAAATATTACATCTCTAGATAATAAAAGTTTTAGATTTTCTGCATTCTATAATCTACACCCAATCATGATACATATTTCTGATTTTGAGTCAAACTTCCTTAATTCTTCAGGTGTGAATAAGCAACTGAACCGAATACTCTTAAATTTTTTACATTTGGTTTCTTTTCAAACCATACCTCAGCAGGAGTAACATTTTCCAAATTTGCATTGGGATTTCTTTCCAGGACATATGCAGCTGTTCGTACAGTTTCATTCCAAAACTGTTTAAGAGTACCCGAATCAATCATCGTTGACCTTGGATTTTCTACCAAACTTCGTTTAAAACATTCACCTTTACCGTTTTGTTGAGGCATGTATGGTACAGTATAATAAAAGTTCCGTGTGTGTAGCGATAGGGGGCAGAAAAGGAGCAGCAGGTACCTTCTAATTCTCATTTATACAAAGAAGAGCGGGTTAGTTTTCGGTTCATCTACTGGTAATTCAGTTAATTGGTATTTGTTTTTTCTTAAAACACGTCTATTTTCAACTTATTTTATTAATTGCTTGTAGGAGTAGAAACTACCTAAATGTGGGGATATCAATAAGTAAGGCCTTCTGCTTCTACTTCTACATTGTTCTCTATTAACAAGCTGCGATAAATATTCAATCCCACCCTATTTTCTCACTTTTAAGCGTAGTTCCCTTTAAATTTTAGCCAGGGTTATCGTACAGCTTTTTGAGCGCCCTATAGTTACTTCTAACATCTCCCCGTTATCTTCAAAATTCTTGCATTCAACTAAAACAAACAAACAAAATGATAGATTAGAGTGACAGAAAAAGGATAGTTTTAAACGTTTATTATCAAATTAAATAATTGCAAACATCACACCCACTAGCGTGACTAGCTAATAAAAATGTGAATACATTGAATTTTGTATTTAAGTTATACGTAAGTCTTTAGGTATAATAGTACATGCGTTCAAGCTGTATTTTCACACAAGAAGCAGTACCACTGATGAGACGGCATTCTTTGAACTGTACAAGGCAATATTCGATTGTTAGTATTACCGTGAATTTGGCATTTTAACATGTTTTACATTTTACTAGTTTTATTGGTATTACGTAATATTTAAAAGCCTACGTTATTAGTGAAACTATTAAAATAAACCTACATCTCATGTGGCCTTCTCTATAAGTACATCATAATGAATGAAATGAAGTAAATAAAGATTTATGCAATAGATATTTTAAAATGCTACATTATTTTTAGCCTGCAATTAATAGAAAAAAGTTGGAAGTTTACCGTTTATATAATGTTGAAGAGGAAGTGGAATTCCGGTGAAGACGAAAGATGCATTGTGTTAGCGATCATAGCCAGAATGGATGAAGTAAATGATAGAAGAAATATATTAATGATGACAGAAAATCTTGCTTTAACGATTTCTGCGAGAATAAATAAATCACAAAAAAGTAGGGTATGACTGAAGGCGTATGAGGGATTGTGAGAGAGATTGTATCTAGTAATAAGACATTTGAAAACACAACAATAGTTGTGGTAAGGGTTGTTACAGGATTGAAGAAACTGAAAGGGAGTAAAAAGATATCACTGTTATAGGAATGGTGGAGATAGAGATTGTTCGTGAAAGGAAGAATTAACACAAAATAGAATGTAACCAAAGAAACAAGCAAGGTTGGGATAGAGTCTGTTACGTGATTATAACAGGATGGAAGATCTGGAAAGGAGGCCGGCAGAATTTCGAAACGAATGATACCCAAATGATGTAACTGCACGAAATGAAAGGTAGCTATCGTGTATGAATGGAAATATCAAAGCATAAATAGCATGAAGCAGTATGCATAGGAATTGCTGGACTTATGTACCGGTATGTGGATGAAGGAACCAAAACTAACTCAGAATAGCGAAATGAAAAGAAATAGAACGCGGCAATGATACAGTAAAGTTAGGTATATGAATGGAATACCTAAAAGAGAGAAATCATGGGACATAATCCGTAGGAAAGATTTGTGTTACGGATTGCTATGTGAATAAAGGAACTAAAACGGACGAAGTGCAGATGTAGAAAGTTATAGAACATGACTGCGATGTGAATGGAAGAACCAACGGGGAAATATCATGAACCAGAATACAGTTAGGGATTAATACGTGGATGAAAGAACCAAGACGAACTAGGAATGGAAAACGAAAATGAAACAGAAGGTGGCTGTGATGCCATGAAGTTAGTTATATGAATGGAAAACCCAACTGAGAGAAATCATAGAATATGAATACATCGAATTTTTTGTTAAGGATTGATGTGTGGATGAAAGAACCAAACGAAATAGAAGTGGAAAAATTAAGCCATAGATACAATAAGATTTGCTATGTGAATGGAAGAACTAACGAAGAAATATCATGATATAGAATACATAACAAAACATATGTGTTAGGAATTGCTGCGTGGATGAAGAAACCAAAATGAAGTAGAAATGAAAACACAACATGAAATAGAACATGCCTGCGATGCTCTAAGGTTAGTTATATGAATGGAAGATTCAACGGGGAGATATCATGAAACATAATTCATAGGAAAAATATGTCCTAGGATTTATGCACGGATAAAGGTGTCGAAATGAACTAAGAATGGAAAAATAAAAAAAAAAGTAGATCATGGGTGTGACGCCGTAAAGTTAGTTATATGAATGGAAGACTCAACGGGGAGAAATTATGGAATAGAATACATAGAAATAATATGTGCTAGGGATTGATGCATAAATAAAACATGGTTGCGATATCGTAAAGTTAGTTATATGAATGGAACACTCAACGGGGAGAAATCATGGAACAGAATACATAGAAAAAATATGTGCTAGGGATTGAAGCATGGATAAAAGAGTTCGAATAAACTAGGATGGAAAATTTAAAAATAATAGAACATGGTTGAGATGCGATGCCGTAAGGTTAGTTATATGAATGGAAGACTCAAAGGGAAGAAATTATGGAACAGAATACATAAAAAAAATATGTGCTAGGAATTGATGCATGGATAAAGGAGTCCAAACGAACTAAAAACGGAAAAATTAAAAAAAATCAGATCATGGTTGTGATGCCGTAAGGTTAGTTATATGAATGGAAGACTCAACGGGGAGAAATTATGGGACAGAATACCTAGGAAAAATGTGTGATAGGGATTGATGCATGGATAAAGGAGTCCAAACGAACTAGGAATGGAAAAATTAAATAAATAATAGAACATGGCTGCGATGCCGTAAGGTTAGTTATATGGATGGAAGACTCAACGGGGAGAAATCATGGAATAGAATACATGGGAAAAATACGTGCTAGTGATTGTTTCATGGATAAACGACCCCAAACGATCTAGGAATGGAAAAAAATAGAACGTGGCTGTAATGCAGTAAGGCTATTTATATGATTAGAAAAGACAATGGATAAATACTACCTAAGAGAATACTTTGAAAAGGTTTGTGTTAGCGATTGATGTACGGACAACGGAATCAAATGCAACTAGAATAAGTGGACGCGACTGCCTCCCTGGACTTTCCCATACTGGAAACTGTTCATATCATCTTTATTTCAAATTATATATATATATATATAAATAATAATTATATATATCAAATTAAGTATTAAATACAAAATTTTGATAAATAATTTATAACTTGTTGTTGTAATACCGGTTAAAGAAATGAATGTAGCGCGACAGTATGGTTCTGAACCAACCGGGCTGTCCGTACCGCTAGGCCGTCGCGCGGTCTAACTAGTACCAATCGCTATTGCTACCGAGGTAAAATTTTCTAAGTCCCTGGAAATTATATTTTGTAGGGCATAAAAAATCGATTTTTTTATTTTCGCGGAAAAAAGATTCTTTGACGCAAACAAATAACAACCGTTAGAATAAAAAAAATATATTTTCTAAAAAAGAGGGGGGAGGGGGCCGGTGCGCTTACATATATCCACGAGTGTAATATTTCTTTGCATATTCATATGCTCCATTACGTACTGAGCGATTCAGTGAAAACCCCAGCTTCCTATCTTTTTTCGTATATTAATTAAAGGAGTTTGAAGTTTCAAACTTCCAAGCTTCGTAGAGGGCGCCACAGGAAAATTACGGAGTTCTTCAAAAAACATATCGATAGCCCCTTGCGAGGTCTATCGACATATGAAGTTTAAAAAAAATCCTTGGAGCAGTTTTTGAGAAATAATTTTTTGAAAATTTCCAAAATTTTGAAAATTCGTAATTTAGACCCCTTATAATTTTTCAAAAACTTTTTATATCACCTCATTTTACCCTTCATATACTATTCAGATAATAAAAATCATTTGAATCGATTCATCCGTTTTCGAGTAATTGGGCGTTAAACTCAAAATTTTCAAAAAATCATAGCGCCCTTCATTTTAAAGCTAGCGAGTTCGGCAAAAAACTAGCAGATTTGTCTTATGACCCTCTATCGTTATCCGCGATAAAAGTTTCAAAATTGTAATCACGAAAAAAGTGATACCAAAAAAACATGCGTAACTTCCGCTTCCGGTTTCGGATTTTTTTTGAAAAGCTTATTTTTTCGATGAATTTTCGATACACCCCCGCATTCCAAAGCGCATCAAAATCGGAGCAATACTTTCGGCTGTAGGAGCGTCACATACGTACGTACATACCCACCCACAGACAGACATTTTTTAAAAACCACTTTTTTGGGTTCCTAGAGACCCAAAACGGATATTTCCGTTAAAATCTCGATTTCGAAAATTTTCATGAATTCAATACTTACCCTATACCTATAAGGTATGGGAAAGTAAAAAGATGTGACTTCAACCTGGTGAAATGCCAATAAAATTTTAAAGGCAATAAAAAATAAAATAAACTTCTAAACATGCCCGAAAAACTTTAACATAGCTGAGGTTACTTAACTCCCAAATTATCCAGTAATATTTTTCAAAATTTGCCACCGTTACGGAGATATGGCGTTTCGAGGATTTTTACATCAATTCACCAAAATGTAAATAACTTTTTGTTTCTGGTCCAATTTTGATAAACTTCGTTGTTTTGGAAAGCTAACAGTCCAAGCTTTAAGAAAAATATACAGTTGTGTGTGAAAAGCGAATAAAATTTGATCAGGAAGTTAAAATTTTTGTGTAAAAATTTGTAAATTTTAAATTGTCATTTCTATTGGAAACTCGGTTAAATAACTCTAAATATTAAAATATCGAAAAAGACCTTTTCCTGGAAACAGACCAGTTTCTTCTCAGCTTCTCATGGTCCACTGCTGGACATAAGCCTCCCCCATTTATGGAGGGATGTAGGCATTTAAAACATACAAAAACAGGTTAACAATCTCATTTTCAAGATATGCCCTAATTTACACACTTTTAAACCAAATTTTTGACTTTTGGTTCAGATTTCTTCCACTTTTCACAGCCAATTGTACAGTTTTCCAGACTAATAATAATAAAGTTTATCTTATTCAAAATCGGACAAGAAACAAAGGAAGTTATTTACATTTTAGTGAATTGACGTAAAACAACTTTGAAGCGCTATATCTCTGTAACCCTGCCAAATTAATAAAATACTATAAAATTTACATGTTAAAATAACCTTAGCTATACGTGATTAATTTTTTCGCACATGGCTGGAATCACCTTGTATGTACGTGAAAATATGAATTTATAGCAAAAAACAAACCATAAACATTTCCTGTCGCAATACCTCCCAGGAAACCATAAAATTTCGTCGGACCTGTAGTAGACCTACTGAAATGATTACAAATTTTCAAATTAAAGAGAAAAGAGCACTTTATGGTGCCTTTTGTTATGAATAAAACGTAGAAAGTGCCGTTCTTGAATGACTAATCGGGTATAAAGGAGATTATGGTCTACCATCGAGGTTGAGCCTCCCATAGTAATAATAAATTTCTCTTTAATTCTACTCTGACGTTGATTTTCTAATTCTAATTATACGTGACAAGCAGAATTCTCGTAATATTTTGGCATCTTGATAAATTAATAAAGCACGCGCTGTCCCAAATACATTCAGGATAAGTGTTATAATGGCTTTTATTATTGTAACAGTTTTTTCCCATGAGAAAGTTGTGTAACTAATGTAAGAGTGAAATTTTACTTTCTTTGTCGTGAACTTGAAAACTGAACTTTTATCTTTTTTGCGGAGAACTTCAGATGTTGCCTCAGTTGGTTGGAATGAATCGACCAACGCAAGGCCAACGACTAGCTTAAAAATAACTTTAAGTACCCACCTTTAGAATTTACGTCCCAAAGAACAACAATTGCATTAAGTTTGGCCAGTCTCGAGGCCACAAGACGTCCAATTCCTCCTGCTCCTCCAGTAACTAGAGCTATTTCCCCGTCGAGTTTCTTCACAGACCGATAAGACTTTGGTATGCAGGCTAACGCTATTGATTTTAAAACTAACACAAACGCAATTAGCAAGAACGATAGCACATCCATTATCGATTTAATAACGGTGAAGTCTGTCTTGGACACTTCCACCATCTTGATCGGATTGATTATATTAATTGTTGAGAAAAATGATCCGCATCACTTTCTGAAGGTTGAAGAAGGCACTTTTAGTTTGCTCCAGAAATCCAACTCCTGCTGAACTCAAGAAGCCACTACTGTTCACTAATATTTCAACATTAAATAAACACTTTATCACTACTTGATTGTAATTCGTAAACAAGCTATAAGTTTTATCAGCGATAAGGCACGATTTATTGTTCAACAAATGGTAAGAAATTGTTGCTAACTTAATACGAATGCAATGTCGTAGAACAGAAGGACGAACTTGTTGTTTTTAACCACCTGCAAAGTTGTTTACAATTGTTAATTATTAAACAAGCTAATGGCAATGAATTCAAATACAGTACGATTAAAAGAAATTGAGGTAAAAGAATGGCCGTAGACATAAAAACCTTAACTTATTATTTTTATTAACATGATCTTATAGTTTTTTGCTGCAGGTCAAAAATATGACCCTTATCGTGTAGATTATTGTTCGTTCAAATAAATGATAACAAATAACTATAATTCACCATCATCAGCAGTTTTCATCTATTGAATAGTTTATCGCCGCTTTCAATATATTTCTATTTAAACATTTCATAACTCTTAATTTTACACTGCCTGCACCTATCTACTTGTGATAATCTTCAAAATCAAGGTATGACCCGATTTTTTGCTTGCATAATCACCCTTGATCTCAAATTCTATTAAAGATGGTATCGACAGTTCATAAGTTATGAATTATTTCGGAAAAAAACCGACCAATTAAGAAAGCAAAAGAAAAATGCTTTAAATGTCGAAATGGCGGTCATAACGTTTGTTTCTGCCTATTTTTTCGCGGTAGCCGCGATTAATTACGTCTGCAAAACTATTAACATTCCGTGCTACTTACAAAACCAGCGAAACCGGCGTGTAAATTACGGTGTTATTATTTAATTTGTTACTGGTGTTATTGTTTCCATTTGAAGAACTGCAGTTGCATGATTAAGCCGATTTCTATTTTTACTTTATGCCGTTTTCCGGCGAAACGTGTAAAACGGTTGCCCAATTGGTAATTAGTAGCTTCTCGGGTTGCAGTATTGTAACTTTATGGGCAGGCATAATTATTACGTAAAACAACATTAAAGAAATTGGAATAGTATAGAATCCATGTCTTGGTCAATAGTGAAAGTCGACAGATTCAGCAGTAGGTAAGCCACATGTTTAGCAATTAAAAGGCAAATCTTCGTTAAATAATAAACCTAATAATAGCGCAATGTTTTGTTTAGCCATTTGAATTTACAAACTGGAACAGAAGTGCTAAGCAACAACCAAAATAGAAGCAACAGAAATATATCTTCCGCCTTTAAACTGTGTTACTTTAAATTTAATTTAGTTAGAAGAAATTCCCCATTTCTGATCTTAAAAACAATTCTGAATAAATAAATTAAATTATTATAATAAATATATTAAAACTGCCGTTTAGCATAAAAATCCTACTTACGGTAAATGCCTTGAATGAAAACAGTCTTAATTAATTTCAGTATGCAACACTATGGCTGTAGTAATTGTTATTTAGTTTTCAAAACAGTTTTTTATGGAACAGTCTACAAAAGATACCTTGGACCTACGCGCTAATTTCCTTATAGTGATATCATTGAAAACTAGTTTTACACATAATTACCAATTACTTATTATTATATCTGCGGGGTCACCTTCTCATTAATTATAAAAAACTACCATCAACAGAATTAAATATATTAAAAATAAAATGCGGTATTTTCCCAATTTTGTTAACTAAAAAAAGCAATCAGAAAATATGATTTGGGGCCACAAAGAATATCCTATTTTATTTTTTGTACTTAAGAACAACGCAAATCTATTTGTTTATCTATATATTAGCAGGAAAAACAACGTACTCGACTAACCTCAAACTTTCGTGGTCTAAATTAGCCGATAAATTGCAATCGCGACAACACAAAACTTTCATACGTAAACCTATCTGAACACATTTTGTTTAGGTGTACGATTAAGTAATCATTTGGCCTTAATTTTAAAAGTCACTACACCTGCACGAACGCCTTTTGGATTAAGCAAATACCGATGTTTTCACCTTCACTCCGAATCCGCAACTGGCGAGACGCAGAGTGCCGCTCGCGACTCGCACGAGACGGCGTCGCGACGCTCGCGCTGGGTCAGACGGTTGCCTTGGAAACCCAAACGATGCCTTCCCTCGGCTACAAGTTATACTAGAATGGTTATGATTTGAACCCTAGGGCAAACTTGTTTTTATTATTTAATATTTGCTATATGTAAACGTGTGGCCACTAATAATAAAATCTTTTAGATATTTATTTTACAGGTTTGGTAAAACCCACAACTCAACAAATAATTTTGGAGGCAAAAAAGTAGTTGTTTGCCATTCAAATATTCATTTCTAGTTTAATTGCTCATGTAACTAAAAATTCCTGCAATAACAGCTTCGAGTTTTTCCCGATTTTTCGCACATGTAGCAGAAATGGGTCCATACTAGATAAAAAATAATTTAAGAAGGAAAAACTCAATTTAATTGTAAAAATAAGGAGAAACATTTCGCCTGAACTTTCCTATACCTCCAGTGATAACCTCTATAGAGCTACGTTTTTTTTTCATTCATTCATACTACCGCCCCCCACCCCCTCCCCCGGAACTGCTTTTGCACTACTACAGGGGGTGCAGGCGTCCCTTATATACTACCCATTCATGCTACATGCACCCTAAACTTAACTAAGTGAACACGCGGCCGATCGGCCGCATTTCACTATGACTTCGAGTGGCAGTGCGTATTCGCACTGCTCCACCGAGGTTCCTATAGAGTTATGTTGGGAACATAGGAACAATCTTTCTTCTTCTTCGAGTGATATATCTCTTAGAAAGACCTTCTATCCAACCATCTCTTCGACAATCTTTATACAGTATAACAAGGGCGTATCCGAGGAGGAAAAAAATTCAAATAAAACGGCAAAATAGAAAGAACAAATTTCTGAAAAATTAATTAGGAGGTTGCTTGTAGGTATGTCAACATTTTGAAAGAAACTAATTACGAAATAGAGACCCTCGTGCCATCTGCTAGTTAGCTGGTGGCAACAAGGAGCTTTCTAGAATAATCTCGTCTCATTGTCAGTGCAGTTAAGTTACATTCACACAAGAGTCAGCAGTGTGTGCAATTTTTACGACAGTAAGCTGGTTGTTTCGTACCATCTACTTTATTACAAATTATACAAAAAAAGATATCAGAAAGTTTTTTGGTAAGAATGGTAAGTATCGACGTTTATTTGGGTATCTACGTTTGCATGTGTTATGCCGCGTCCACATCACCGTTTAGTAAAAGTTTAGTAAAAGTTATATTTCATTATTATATTATTGGGGAGTAGTACTGTTCGCGTCCGTAGTTGAAATACTACACGTGCTCTACTAGGCAGAATACCTTGGTGATTTGTCATTGCCTTGCGAGGGCCGTTAAAAATCCGATACTGAGAATTATTGAATCACAGACCTTCAACGTATAAGTTTGACGCGCTAATCTGTAGCCTGTGACTTTCTGTCGTATATAAATAACATTATTCTATTTAAATAAAGGACTGTGTTTAGAAATATAACTCGATAGACGTACAATATTGCAACTTACTCATATCATACGGTTTTTATTAGATTAAACTATGCTTCCAAGTCTTAAGATACGGGATGGTGCTGGAATAGTTGGTCAAACTTGGGAGCGAGTTCTCCACACCAAAACAAGAAAAATGTTCATATAAACGTTAGTCTGAAAATGCTTCGTTACGGAGTTACGGCATTCTAAAATGAGATTTGTCCGATCAATTTTCTGCATATAATTATGGTAATTGATAACAAATGTTTTAAAATTTTATGCGTGTACGTTATTCTTCAAGGTTGCAGGTTAGAGCCTAGTTTCATTTTAATAAGTGCACCAGGGGCGTCTCAAGTAGGGGGATTAGAAACTGTTTTCTGCAATATTTCATACATTATTTTGTTATTTTATGTTTGACAAAACAGTCTTATTCAGTATGCAAAAATAGTGTTCTTGTTAAAAATCGATAACCCAACCGTCTTAAGATAATTGAATTATTATGAAAAATCGAGTTGCCGTGAAAAATTAGAAATGTTGTACTATATGGATTAAATTATCTCGAAAACGATTGAGTTTAGCTAACTTTTCACAATGGTACATTTTTCAGGTACTTTTGCAGAACGAATAAGATTATTTTGTCAAAAATATGACAAACTAAATAATATAGAAAATATTGTAGAAAACAGTTCCTAATCCTCCCACTTGAGACGCCCTTGGTGCACTTATTAAAACGAAACTAGGCTCGAATATTCAACCTTGATGAGTAAAGTAAGCACGTAAAATTATAAAACATTGCTCCAACTATTACCATAAATTATAATATGCAGAAAAGTGATCGGACAAGTTTCACTTTAGAATGCTTTAACTCTGTATCCAAACATTTTAGGACTATGGTTCATATTAACTTTTTTCTTATTTTGGCGTGGAGAACTCGCTCCCAAAGTTTGACCAACTATTTCAGGACGACCCTTTATACAAATTTAGGAACCTTCATAATTTAGCTTTATTTGATGGGGGTACAGGCAGGACGTGTTGGATTTTCAGCATCTCTTTTTACTCTCTGTGATATTCATCAGTAGGTACGACAAAGTAAGCAGAACCAAAATCCAAAGGGTTGACAAACAAACAACTCTAACCTAACTTTTGTATTTTTTTGAACCTCTGTCAGTTTCTGCAATAGTTTACGAATTTTTATTTTTCATGTATTACCTTTTGATAAATAGTTTTATTGTTTTATTGGGGAAATCAGTTTAGTATGCGAATGTATGAATTTTAATGTATCCAACCGACTTTATTTTGATTGAGTATTGATAATTTTTTATAAAAATGAAGCAAATATTCCAATGTGGTGATGCAAAGACCCTCTTACGGTAGACTGTGGAGCTATATTTATTAAAAATCTTGAAAAAAACTATAGAATCCATCAAGGTTTATGAAGCAATTTAAACGCACACATTTTGTTTTTAAAAACAACCTTTTGTTGATCATAATGTATTTGAGATTACTCTACTACCGCATTGAAGTATTGTTATTGTACAAAAGACGAATATGAAAATACTTACAATAAGATCAAATTCATTCTGGTATGACCGGAAGTGATATCAACTTTTGAAATTTTAAGAAATAATTATATCTTCTATTCTGTTTCCTAAATATACGTAAAAATAGCTCTATAATGATACCTAACTTGCTCATTTTTCTGCAAAAATAAGCAATGTTACAGGTCATCAAATTTAAATACAAATCAGTTTTGTAAGACTTGAATGACTTTGTCGGCTCCCAAATTGTTATATAAATCCTTTAAAAGTACATATTTGTTAGAAAGCGAAAAATTTTAATTCGATTTGATTTTTTTGAAATTTTTGGACTCCATGATTCTAATTATGAAGGATTTTTAAATAATTTAACATTTCAGTTTTCAAGATTTGGGGTTTTTGTACAATAGGGTATTCTTCTTAAATTTTAAAAATTTCAAGGCCACATGGAGGAAGTTTGTTAACAAATAAAAATATTTATGTAAGCGCACTTCTATGACGTCAGTAATGTGTGACTGAAATACTGAAAATTGTTTTGTGTTTTGAAATTTGAAAAAATATTGAAAGTCATTTTTTCAAGGTTTTTCACATGTATTTGCAAATTTTAATTGTAACGCTTATGGGATATTAAACAAGTTACATTTTTATTGAGTTGGATTAACGATTTTAAGTAAACCTGTCTTAATATTAGAATTTCCAAAATAACCTAACGGCCTTAGTTTTCAAGCCTGAAACTTCGGAAAACAAAACAAGATAACCGTTCGATTTGAATGAAGGGCCTGTATTATATGCCTCCTTCGAAATTGGAGATTAGCATCTGTAAAGAATCTGATGCCCAAAAAAATATAACATATAATTTGTATTTCCGGTATGCATTTATTGAAAATGTTATTATTTAACCTTTACAATTCAAACCGGGCCAGCTATTTTGGAGATCTCAATGACCCCGCACGTACCCACGCACAGACATTTTCTAACAACTACTTCCGTTAAAACGTCAAAATCGATTTTTTCATGAGATAAACTTTCCTTATATCCTTATATACATATATGGGAAAGTAAGAATGTAATTTCATTGCTTAAACTTCCTAATTTATTAGTGAAATATTACGTTGCTTGTTATTATTGCACAACTACTTTTAATAATTTAGTACAATCCGGAACACGCGTAAGCAACTGGTCAAGTGGTTAGTCTCCTATTCTACAGATTAAGCTGTTAGATCGAAAATGATAGACCTACTGGGAAAAACGAAAATCGAAGCATATTTGTTAAATTTTAACAGTTACTATTTTGGTTGGAATATACAAAGTGATTTTTTAAAAAGTCAATTGCAGTAGCCTAGGGATTGTCCCGTCTATATTAAGCTTTAGAATCTGACAATATGAAAATTGTAACAGAAAGAAAGAAATCTTGACGAAAAACCTGTAATTTACTTACCTTAATAAATTACAAATCAGTTGCAGTTGCAACTAAATACTTGTTCATTTTCACATTTTGTTGGGCCAAAATTTTTAACTGCCTGAACTGTCACACAGTTTGACATACAGGTAAATGTCATTCAAAGCTCCTTACAGCTGACTGCAGACGGAATAGCTTTTTTTCTAGGCTTGCTGCAATTGACTTTTTAAAAAATCACTTTGTATCTATTCTTATTTAATTTTTTTACAACTGGACAATAACTGCAAGACGTAATGCTTCCATTTCTTTCATCAAAAGTTGGTGTAGTATTTCATGAACAGCAACAATATTTTTAATCACCATTCTTTAGTAATTATAGTTATACAAGATGTTAAGAAAAGTCGGATGATTTACCCATGTACTCATAAAACCAAACAAAAAAGTCTTTATCAACATACATATGTCCGCAAACTAACTGTTTCGAAGATTCGACGATTTTGTATTTTTATCAATAAACTGCAAGGCTTCATTTGCCACGATAAACAAAATTTAAGTTATTATTATTTGTTTACTGTACACAATTATATCCCGTACCATATCCAGCGGGTACAGCCCTGACTGCTTCTGATTATATATTCTTTGAGCCTTTTGCGGTTTCTCGAACTGTCAATATTACAATTTACTTTCGGCTTAGATCGTGTCGTCATTTGGGAACTGCGCCCAGCATTATTAGGTAAGGCCCGACCTGTAGCTTGTCTGCCTTTACAAGCATTTGCTCTAGAAGTTTGAGCAATATTTGTTCGTAGGCCCTGCCTGCCTAAACAGGGCCGTGTGCTTAAATTATTTAAACCTTGGAGCGGAAAAGAATTTGATCTGAATGTATTTTGTTTACCAGGACAACAATACTTAATCGAATTATGCCTGTTAGCTGTTTGTGAACCCATACAAAGTAACGTTTCGCAAGACATTGCATCTTCAGAGTGAATAGAACACTGAACTCAAATCCGTGAAGCGGAGGTATTTAAACCTCTTTGAGCCAGTCGGGCAGAACGACGGAGTTCTTGTTGGCTGTCACCGTTGGGAAAAGACGGATCCGGTGGAGCGTGATCGTAAGATCGATGATGCTTAGGAATCTTTAGAGGATAAACTACTGGAGTCCAAGCTTTATTGAGCCTAAAACCAAGTTGTTAAGTTGTTTCTCAATTTCAGTTGCTTCGCGTATGATACGAGGGAAGTAATGACGTACTCTGACGAGTGCCCGAGCATTGTCAAAGTCCATCTTATGCCCAGTTAAACCAGTATGTTCAGCCACCGCCGATTTTGTGATGCGTTTGTGTTTGCAATCACCTTTGTGCTCTCGCAATCTTAACTCAATGGAACGACCAGTTTGTCCGATGTAGTTTGAGCCGCAAGAGCAAGATATGTTGTAGATCCCGGCTGATTTTAAATTTGATATATGATCCTTTGCGGACCTGCAACCGTTTCCCAAAGTTTCATTAGGTCTTTATGCTGTACCTTCTAAGAACATGCCCAATCTTATCAGTAGTGCCTTTACTGTAAGGTAGAAAAGCTATGCCTTCCGAAGGTGCCAGTTCCTCCTTAGCCTTGGGGTGTTCCACATTGCGGATGGCTCTCTGAATTTCTGTAGCTGTATAACCGTTTTGTTGTAATGACATCAAGAGATGAGATTTATCTTGTTGTAGGTGTTCTGCATCTGAGATTCGGACTGCTCTGGTTGTTAGAGTTTTTATCACAGTTGCTTTCTGCATCGGGTGATGATGCTAATTTGCATTTAAGTACCTGTCTGTATGTGTTTTTTTTTCTGTAAACTGCGTACCCCAAGCTACCATCTCGTTTACGTGTAATATGTACGTCTAAGAATGGAATACTGCCATTTTCCTCTACTTCCATTGTGGATTGGAGATTATTATGGATTGAGTTTAGGTGTACTAGAAATTGTTCTAGTGTTTGGCATCCGTGAGAACAAATAACGAACGTATCATCTATATATCTAAACCAGGATGTAGGTTTAAGATCAGCTGCTGCCAACGCTTTGGTTTCAAAGTCTTCCATGTATATGTTTGCAATAATAGGTGATGGACTAAGAAGTGTCGGACGACGAAGGATTTCCTGGTTGTGCAACCTACGAGTATGGTTCGGGCTTTCATCTGCACAGCTATTCCGTACAGCCTTTTCAAAAATTACCATCGCCATGTTGATCAGCAACCTCCGAGGGAGAAGCTGACACCAAGAAGAAGAATAGGTGATAGCGGTGAACCCATAGCCGCTCCTTCGACCTGTTCATACATGGCAACTAAAAAAGGTGTTTTTCAAACATATTTTGACTAATTGGTTTAGATCTGTAGGGAGTTTATCTCTAAGGATCTCCAACACACCATCTACGGTTACTTTTGTGAAAAGGGGGACAATGTCGAAACTGGCTAAAATGTCTCCTTTCACAGCAGTAAACTTTTGATCTTATTGACAAAGTCACAGGAATCCCTTATGTACGATTATGTGTTTCCACTAAGTGAGCGAAGCTTACTGGCTAAGTATCTTGCTAAAGCATGTGTGGGAGAATTTATAGCACTCACAATAGGTCTGAGTGGAACTCCAACCTTGTGTATTTTGGGTAAACAATAAATGCGTGGGGTGATAGAGTTTTTGGGTATGATGCGCTGTTTTTCCGTGGTGTCAATAGTCGGAGCAGTTGATAGCAGCAGTAACTTTTGAGATGAGAGAGTTAAGCGGATTGCGATTAAGCCTTCTGTAAGTGGAATCGCACAATAGTGCTTCCATTTTTAAATTATAATCTGAGGTGTTCATCACAACAGTAGCATTGCCTTTATCTGCTTTAAGTATGAGGACATCTTTGGCTCTCTTAGTAATTTCAGTGCCTCTTTCTCATTTTTACTGATATTGGAGCGGAGCGGGTTCGCTCTTCTTATTATGCTAGATATATCCTGTCTTATACTTTCAGAGATTACTGTAGGTAGTTTGTAGATACTATGTGTTCCACCGGAATGCGCTTGGGTGTCACACCATAGTTTATCCTCTAAGGACTCCGTCTTTGCCCAACGGTGACAGGCAACCAGAACTCCGTCGTTCTGCCCGACTGGCTCAAAGAGGTTTAAATCCTCCACTTCCTGGATTTGAGTTTAGTGTTCTATTCACTCTGAAGATGCAAGCTGCAATGTCTTGCGAAACGTTAGTTTGTATGGGTTCACAAACGGCTAACAGGTATAAGCCGATTAAGCATTATTGTCCTGGCAAACAAAATACATTAAGATTAAATCCTTGTCCGCCCCAAGGTTTAAATAATCTAAGCACACAGCCCTGTTTATGCAGGCAGCGCAGGGAACAAATATTGCTCAAATTTTTAGAACAAATGCTTTTAAAGACAGACAAGCTACAGGTAAGGCCTTACCTGATCATGCTGGGTGCAGTTCCCAAATGACGACGCGGCCTAAGCCGAAAGTAAATTGTAATATTGACTGCTTCTGATGTTTTAAGAATGTTTTGAGGAGTCATACTGAGAAACCTTGCAGAAAATCCAAACTTCCAATATTTTATTTACGGATGAACTTACTTTTATGAATACCGGTATCATTAATCTGCATAATAATCATGTTTGAGCAGACGAAAATCCTCACGCTATTGTCGAGAGAAGACATGAACATCGATTTTCTTTAAATATTTAGCTGGGCATTTTGTAAGACCTTCTGATGGGTAGTATTCTTCCTAAATCCTTTAACTGGTGAACCATTCAATCTTTTTTAAACACTTTGTATGTTATTGTAAATTTAAAAAATATTTATCATAAAATAAATTAAAGTCATGACCTGGTTTCAGGAGAATGCAAAAACATTGAAAAAATTATATGCCGCCAAAGATTTGAAAACCAGACTGTGCAAGTACAAATCAAATATTTGACCGCAAAACGCGATTCTTGTCGCAAGCGAGTACGTCGACATATTTCCATTTTGTCAAATTATTAATTAAAGGTTTGATTTCCAACCAATAGGCGCCAGGTAATGCAGAAAAATATTGTTTTGAAGGTAAATGAGAGCAACAAAAGTTACCCAGAACGCACCACTTCGTAGAGACTTGTTTGCAGAAAATTGCACAAGTAACTACCTTAACCAATTATTACGCGTTGAGAAGCTTGGCTACAGCGCCTACAGCTAATTTTAATCATGCAAGTTAAGTGCATATTTTGCATATTTTAATGAATATTTTGCATATTATTGCAAAATATTTGGTAATCTCAAAATACAGAGCGATTTAACTGCATGTGTAGCATATTTAAGTGAATATTTTGCATAATTAAGTGCATATTTTACATATTTAAGTGCGTGTTTTGCATATTTAAGTGTATAATTAGGATATTGAAGTGTATATTTTGCATATTTAAGTGACTATTTTGCATATTTAAGTGCATATATGCATTTGTAAGTGCGCATTTTGCATTTTAAATGTATATCTCGTCCTCCTATTCTGACTTTTCTAGTGCATATTAATCCTGATTTTTTTTTGTACTACTACATAAATATATTCCAAGACGTTTATATATTTTTATTTTACTTGCTATTTATGTGCAGCATTTCTGAATTATTTCTGAGTTGACCAATTTTATACGTTGTTAAGTTGGTCTCCACACCTGGAACATTCTTCTCTTCTTTTGCTTCTTACATTTTTTGCTGTATTAAAGAAAGAAAAAATGTATCTTTCCGGATTCCGTAACAAGTTTCTTTCATATGTCTACACTTTCTTTTTGTTTGTTGGGCGGTTGAACACTTCAAAAATTATAAGAAGGTGCTTCCAAAAATTGGAAACACCTTCACATCTCTAATAACTATATTTAGACACTAGTTTGTTCACCTGAAATATTATTATTACAATCAGTTATTATATAAGATATTTATGAGACCGTATCTAAATGCGTCATAAACGGACTTTTACCTGACAGTTTTTATAACTCAGTATGCATCATGATGTCCAAATATAGCGTACAAAAACGTTTGCAATGAATAGATACATTGACTGTACGTGTTTAAAAAAGCATAGCACGTAGTATCTAAAAGTCGATTGTCGTATGCTTAACTAATGCAGTGCAGTGTATAAAAGATTTGACCATAACCATAATAAGAACACTACGAATTATCATTTGATGTTACTGCATGCTTGTGCTCTGTCAAGTGTTTAGCGCACTTAGAATTTCTAGGTGTTTGTCTTGTAGCGTTACGGACCCTTGTGTTGTGTTTAGCTTTTATTCGTCGTGATTCTTCGTGATCGTCTTAGGTTCGGATCTAGAGTAGTTGAACTAAATACGTGAAATAAAACACCAGAGAGGTTTAATACTTTTATTAACGTCAATATTTAACTGCAGACAGTGCAATTTAACTACCTCCGGTATTCACCTGTTCAGGCTAGGAAACTGCAGGAAACCTTAGCCGAGGTAGTGCGACGTGATCTCAAGTACGAAGATATTAGATTGAACGTATAGAACCCAATTTAACCCAACAACGAAGAAGCGCTGAATAGTTAAAGGACATACAGGGGAATGTGTGGATACCTGCAGCTGCTGTCGAGTTTCCTCCAGCGCAATATACAGGGGAATGATGGGATACCTGCAGCTGCAGCCGAGTTTCCTCCAGCGCAATATACAGGGGAATGATTGGATACATGTAGCTGCTGCCGAGTTTCCTCCAGCGAAATATACAGGCGAATGATGGGATACCTGTAGCTGCAGCCGAGTTTCCTCCAGGGCAATATACAGGGGAATGATGGGATACCTGCAGCTGCTGCCGAGTTTCCTCCTGTGCAATATTAACAGAGGAATGATTGGATACCTGTAGCTGCTGCCGAGTTTCCTCCAGCGCAATATACAGGGGAATGCTTGGGTTCTTGTTTTGGTAGTGCTTCTTGACGGTTGAATCAAGAATAATCCTTCAGAACAACCTACTTCTGCTTTTATAGGCCAAACGGGTTGCGCGATCGTGAGAATACACTGCAGGTGCACCCTATTTTTAAGAACAACACGAATTTTATGGCCCCACCAATTTTGGAACTAATACTTTTCATAAAAACAAGCTATTGATCTGTTAAAAATCCGAAGGCCGAAACCAATAAATAACTCCCATAATTTAATATAAAAATAAATTAACTAGCTGTTAAAAATCTGAAGAACCAAACCAAATAAATAACTCCCACAATCTAGCATTTAATTAACACGTCTATGCGCGGAATATCACCCATGAGGGTTTAGTTCAACAAAAAAGTAATAATTTAGGCAAGTTATGGGCTAAGCTAAATCAACAATTGATCCCAAGAACAGACTGCGCTAAAGACAGCTGTCGTGGAATACCTTACGTACTTGAGAGTAACTAAATCGAAGTCATATTGTTATCCTATTTACCTGCAAGAAATAGCTGAAAGAAAGACGCTGGAAATAAATGTTTTAAATATGGAATTATAACATTCAACTGTCGAATGTGTAGTTGTTTTATAATTCCATTAATTGTGTATGAAACTTGATGTTTATTTTATTTATAGCCCTCATAAATTAGGTCTACTCGTAAAGGACAGACCCTTTATAAAAAATGAACACGTGTTAGGACCAAGATAAATGAAGCGTGCGACTTTCGAACGCGACTAAAATCAATTAGCATGAAATATATATGCGAGTATAGATTAAAAATTTAAATTATGAGCATAAAGTCCCAAAGTACATTTTTCTGTAATAATATAAACATAATGTCAACTGCGGTCCACTACAGTATTGATATGAGCGTATCAAAATTTCTAACTGTCTGGTCCATATCTACATTACAGAATTACACTGCAGACAGTTTAATCAGTAACCACCTGATTTTACAAATCATTAGTCAGCCCTATCACTTGCGTCGAATAAAGCATTGAAAGTGTTTGTGATGTTTCAAAAATTACTTTAAATGAACTCGTGTTGATTGCAAGTTTAACAAATTAAAAAAGAACTTGGGTTAGCCAGGTAAAATGTTTTGTAGCAAATGCAAGTGAAGTTGTCCAGTAAAATGTTCAGAGAACATGATTCAATAGTCAATAATATGGTTGGCTACCTATGATGCCACACCAAACGCATGCAAAAAAAAAACTCTTTGAAACCGGATAGCACGTTTCCAGTGCATATTGACATATGCTTAAAGTATGAGTTATGCTTGCTCACAGAATTTTGCCTTATCGTTAAACAAAACACAATTTAAAAAGATGGGTACCAAAGAAGTTGATTCTGAAAGAAATTTCAAATTTCTGTGAAAGCATTTTATTATTTATTACTAATATCTACATTTATGCTTAATCTCTTTGACTTACATGGGAATTCTTATATACTGTCTCTGACACTGACACTGACGTTCATTTACCATGTTCGTAGTCGTTCTGGCTCTACATCTGGAATTAACAAACTTATTTCGTTTCTTAATGAAGTTTCAAGGTTCTATATATTTTCAGGCGGTGGTCTTTCAGTTAGTTAGCGCCTCATATACACACTCATATATATATATATATATATAATTACAGATCTGCTTTTTAGTTATTTGAAACGACCTTACTTAAAATTTAAGTAAATTGACAGCTCGACTTAGTGTTTTCATAAGTGTTAGGGTCGACCTTACGGGGGGGGGGGCGAATAAAACTACTAAATTTTAAATTTAAATACGTTGCAGAGCTTCTGCATTTCATTTATGCAGTTTCTGGGTAAGCAAACAGCGGATGCGATCAGAACTCACTGGCGGCGGTAGGCAGGTGACATGCAACAGATAATAAAACACAGACTTACTGATCTATCAATAAATATTGGGCAGTTGTCGTCGCCGGGGGGGGGGGTCCTCCAGCCCTCTACCCCTGAATTATAACTCGAACAAGATACGGATGCTGATTTTTGTCGGCTAGCTGCTGTGGCCGCAGCCATTCGTAATCAAAGAGTAATCACTACAATTATGCATATCTTCTGTTGCATCAATCCTCCCAAGCGATCCAGCCCCACATGCGAAGGGGAGAGTATCATTAGTGTCCACACCGCCACGTAAAAGTCAGTCGATGCCCTCCTGACATACATGTTGCATTCATAATAATAATAATTCGACGAAGGAACATTTTCGATGCAACCTCTGTCGACTGACTACCTCCCACGATTGCTAGGGGAATAATGATTGATCATGCCACACACATTATCTGCTAATATAGCTACTTATATTCACTACGCTACTGTTTCCAACAATTACTTACATTGACACACTAATCTTGTATAACAACCATAATAGCATCCAATCCTTGTAAACCACATATAATAAAAAGTAGATAATACGCAACCAATTGGGTTTACAGAAGACCCGCAACGCAATTAGTTAGTAAGTTCGCAAATGCGAAATTAGTTATTATAGTTGGCGTAGAGCTATTTGGTTAAGCCTACTTAAAAGCGTAAGTAGTAATTCTATGTAAAACCCATTTAATATATGTACTGCAGGTAAAATACCAGGACCGGCTTTTAAGATTTTAATTAAAAAAAGAAACCTGTAAGTAATTTGTTTAAAGTAAAAGTTAACACAATATAAAAAATATAATTCACTTATTACATACGTGTTACAACAAATCTGCTTCAACAAATATAATTTTTTAAACAATGTTTTGTAACTTATTGTCCGCTTGCACATAATTCATCTAACTTGTCAAAATAGTCTCCGTCGCTTTCGCTATCATCCTCGCCACCCAAATTAATTATCACCTGTTCATGAAAAGTACCCTCGTTTATGTAACTATTTTCTATATCGATCACATGACGCACACTATTTTTCCAAAGGTCCGGAGAAATATTAATCACTTCTTGTTGTATCAGTTGTATCACTTCACTGTCCAAATTGGGCGATTTGTTTCCTTACGAATATTTCTTTTGAGCTGGCTCCATATTAGCTCAATTGGATTGAATACACAATAATATGGCGGTAAACGTAATGCAGTATGGCCTAATTTGCTTGTCAGATCGTCTGTATATAAAATTATAGCAGACGCTCGATAACGTGAACTAATTTAGACTCAAGTGTGCTCACATTATCGAAATGTTTACATTAGCGAGCGTGATTTTATTAATCAGCAAATTATTAAAAGAAACGTTTAATAACACAATTAATAATTTTTTGCTAATTGTGTCACTCCCGCACCTAGTGCAACCTCGCCTATGATTTTCACATTGTCACTCAATCTTAAACACTTTCTTTTATTGGATGTGGATGCCATAGTCGTAATGCATAAACGCATGCAATATGCCTAACTTAAGTTTAACAACGACTAAAATGAAATCAGCGCTGTTGCTACAAATAATTTGCTGAGAGTCACGTATGCACATCATAAAAACAATAAAAAAACGAAGTGTTTACGTTATCAAGCGTTCCATTTGATCCTATATTAAGAATTTTGTGGTTACATTAGCGCGATGTTTCCATAATCGGGTGTTTACGATATCGAGCGTCTGCTGTACTTGGAAAAAGTTTTTGTTTTTAGCAGCTGCCACAATTCCTTCTTCGAGGTGCTTTCTTCAAAAAAATATATCATCCTCTCGTAAAAAGTTTGCGATATCGTCTTTCATACTATTGAAATTTGGCAGTTTATTAATTTGCCTGGAATGGTAACTGGCGTTGTCTAGTACTATAACAGAATGACTGGGCAAATTCGGCAATTAAAGTATTTTCGAATCACGGCTCGAACAATTCCGCTTTTATATCCTCATGGTAATCTAAACTCGAATCGTAAACATTTTTAGCCGATATCATAGGTCTACACTGCACCCACCCTTCGTCGAACGGCATGTAGCAAAATCACCCTTTCCCACTTGCAGGAGATACATCCATGTTGCATTTATTAGCATCATCTACCCAACCTTTGCGGATGATATCATGGGTGTCATGCCATATTTCATCCAAGTAGGCATAGGACACTTTTGTTAAAAACGCTGTTTTTTAACAATCCCTGCACTTTCTCTTCTGTTTCCCTGCGGCCGTTGCAAACATTTAGCACGATTTGTTTAGCATCCAAGGATAATTGTTTTTTACATTGGATATCTTCTATTTCTCCACCCCTTTCTTGCGATACGTCTTCATTGGCGACTTCTTCATCATCACCCCAAGGCTCACCCTTTCGCTCAAAAGTTTGAAAACAACTGCTGCCATGTTGTAGTTTTAGGGATAAATACATTAAATATCAATTAAAAGTCATTTATGTAAAATGTCTACGCCAGATACTGTTTATGGATTTGTATTCTGTAAATACAATTACAACTGAAAATGAGTTAAAATGTTAATTCAGTCCGGCTCGTTTAGATAAGTTGCTTGTAATGCGCTTATTTTCAGGTACCATCGTAAAACGGTTTAACCAATTAGCTCTACGCCAACTATACGCCAAAGATATGCAAGCCTAGACCCAGCTACCCACCAACACTGTCTGCTTTAGACTGCCGTTGTTGACACTTCTAGATTCTACCGCCCTTTGTTTTTCAACCTGCACAACGTTTTCTTCGAACCTTTATAATTCTTTCCAGCTGTTAAAGCTGCCCGATCGAAGTGATGTATATTTTAAGTCATATTCACAGCAGGCAAAAACCGTTGCCTAACATAAGTAGGCAACATTCATCAATTTAATTAAACTTTAAAAAATTATTTTTATCTTCAAACTACATGTATGTTGGATTGCGTGAACCATTTATTTGCAATTCACCTGCACATGATTTGCATGTACGTTTATAATAGCAATAACATCGTTGTATACACACTATGTTGACTATGTTTTTATAACTTGCCAGAAAATGCATCATAACAAGCAACAGGCTGACTTAGCTACTCGCTTCTCGGAAATGCTTGCTTACAATATTTTGCTAAACATCTTGTACGAGTGACAACACCGATGAAGATAGTAAAACAAGTTATTAAGACAGCGTGAACATTTGGATGTACTAATGATACCGTTGGGAACAGCAAGTACCTTAAAAACAAACATATAAAAGTTACAAGATTAGTCCTAAGATAATCCACAGAAACGAGGGCAAAAATGGTAAAACAAATCAAGCGTTGAACACGGCGGAATTGTCAATACTAAGAAACATAGTGAGTAAACCTAGAAGGCACTCTAAAGAAACGTAAGCATTACACTGTAATGCAATAAAGAAGACATGAACGAATAACTAGGCGAAGAATATTGCCCTATAACGAGTGGAATGACGACCAGGAATAAACAGGCGAAAATAAAAGAAAAAAAGAAAAAGGTAGGTACCAAATACGACGAGGAAGTACCGATTTGGATATTGTTTAATACTTTTCTTCGTACATCTCTCTTATATATAATATTTGGTATTACAAAAGTGCCTACCCACTTCAGTCTGTATATTAGACAATTGCGTATGCAGTCTTACACATTTTAAATTTAAATGCTTTATGCTCTTTTTTCACGTAACTCACAGAAACACTTTATGATAACTAACTTTTCTATTTCAGTAGACACAAGTTTGCCTTTATTAATAAATATATGGTATTTTTACTGCCGAATGTAATTTATATCAGCTAAAAGAACAAAATGATATCTTGTAGTAGATGAAATTTTCGTGTGCACAGCACAGTCATAAGTTGATGGTATACTTGATTACTTACATATGACTCTTTTGTTTACTTTGTTTTATATAGAGAAAAATATGAAGTATGAAATGCATACAGCATAAAAATGTTGAAAATACATTTATTTATTCTAACAACGTAACGTTATTTTATTTCTTAGATTATTAAATAATCAATATCAAGATCTCACTGTCATAAGGTGGTCGTACAACTTAATTATTGTGCATTAAAATAATCTTAATCTATCAAAGAAAGCGTGGTGCGTATCCCACCGGTTCAGTAAGTTACATATTAATGCGGTGGCTCTATAAAAATTTATTCGAGATTGCTCATGCTGCATGGCTTAAATATTTATGTTAGTCCCTCTTTTTACATACCTAATCGATGTTGTGTCGCTATTTCAACATTTTCTTGATAGATAATAAAAATTTAAAATTTTATCTTTTTTTCCACCTTATTTATTATCTTTCCAGTTCCTCTCAAAAAATCCCACATTTTTTCTGATCTTACAGTTCTATATCTTGACATGCTACTATTCTTTGATTCTTGTTTTTTAATATACAGGGAATTTTTCTTTTTAGTATACATTTCCTATGTATACTTAAAAAATGCATCAATTACGCATTACGCCTATTATGTAGGCAACCAACTATACAAACAACTAGAAAACAGAAGCAAACATCATTGTAGTTATAAATTATTTAAGTATGAAGGTTATATTCCATGCGGTGTTTATAAATAGGTAAATCAAAATGAGTGGAACAACAACGACGATTATTATTGTAAAACATTAAATATCAATAACCGAAAACGGAAATGAAAATAAAAACAACAGTTACAACAAGTATTCGAAGTGGCCACCTTCTACTTCTAAACAATAACCTAAACGGTGTTGAAAAGCACGCACAGCATTCGCAAGAAAGTCAAGATTCAAGCTATGTATTCGGTACATATGCGATTGTTTAATTCATCAATACATTGTATTGGAATATTTGTATAAATTATTGATTTCAGGTATCCTCCAGCAAAGAAGTCATTGGCCGACAAATATGCAGAACGCGGGGGCCATGGTACGGGACCGAATCTCCCTATCCAACATCCTGGAAATCTGTCGTTTAGAAAGTTTCTAATAGCATTTGTGGAATGTGGAGGAGCTCCATCCATCTGAAACCACGAGTCATCGATGTTTAAGTTTTCTATTGCCGAAATGATGTCTTTTCTTAATAGCTCTAAAAATGTGGCTGTATTAAGATTACCATCAATAAAACATGGACCGATAAGGTTATTTTCAACTATTCCTAGCCATACGTTAACTTTCCCAGTGTATTGTGAGTTAATCCCCCTTCCAAGGTGGAAAAAAATTAAAAATAACACAGAAAAAATATAAACATCAAATTTCTGAAAAATTGATTACCAGGTTGCTGGTTGGTTTGTCAACACACTATTGGTGAAAATAGGTTAAATGGGATAGCCATGCTAAGCATTTATGGTTAATGGGTTTTCGCAAACAGGGAACAATTAGTGGAAACTGTAGTCAAAAAATTTTCCACTAATCGTGGCAAACTACTGTTCAAACATTAATTTTATTAATAAATAGTGTCTTTCTTTTGTAATTGTGTATTCTTGCATGCCCCCCCCCCGATGGACCTCTTTCCTCACAAGAAGTTGGATTCAGGAAGCTGCCCCCCCCCCCTTCCGTTTTCACCTTCTTCATTGCACTTATAATTTACTGCAGGTTTGAATAATCTCAGCGCTCCATTCATGCATTCAATTTATCTTCATATTGTTATAGAAATTCTTCTGTTCAAATCGCCTTACACAATACGTGTCTTTACCATGATTTACGGCATAAGAAGAGCACTGTAGGAAAATAAGATAACTTAAGAAACTTACAATAGTGGGAAATAGAAAGTTAACGAATATAATAAAGAAATAAGGTAAATGTTGCAGTGGGTAAAACGAATATAAGTGATAAACTTTGTAATAATAATTAAAAGGGGAGAGACAAGGGTAACAAGCTTCCAAAAAAAGTTTACAGATATAAATGGTAAACTTTTTTTGGAAGCTTGTTACCCTTATCTCTCCCCTTTTAATTATTATTGCAAAGTCTATCACTTATATTCGTTTTACCCACTGCAACATTTACCTTATTTCTTTATTATATTCGTTAACTTTCGATTTCCCTCTATTGTAAGTTTCTTAAGTTATCTTATTTTCCTACAATGCTCTTCTTATGCCGTAAATCATGGTTCCATACCTCTTGCTTTAGAACTTAACCTCTTTTCATGTCATGATTCCTATACAACCTCTCCGGGAATGTTCCTCTTGAACTTATTGTTCCAATCATGCTTCTGTCAGGTTCGTAATCTTGTTCTTTTTTAGCTTCCTCACAAAAGATTGTTTCACTTCCACTTTCCATGTTGTTAAATTTCCCTTATATTAGTGGGAACGTCTCGTACCTGTGGTATTTTGATTTAAAGACAGAAGTTGGATAATCTACTGCAGTAATGAAGTTGCTAACTATAGCATCCATTTCTAAAAATCTTATGTACATTGCCGCCATGTACTATAAAAATCTTATCAATACAGTTAACATTGTTGTTGGTCTCTTGCTAAATAGTCACAAACTTTAACTCTGTTTTCAAAGTTTTTAGACAGCTAAGTAATAACGGCATAGTTCTTTCACAGGTAACCCTTAGTTGTTGCCTCTGTTGTGTCGTTTTATTATTACGCTTAAAAAAGGCAGAGAGAGTAAAGTATATGGTTGGATTTTCAAGTTCACTGTTAGAAAACTTTTTGTGGTAATATTAATTAAAGTTGATTTCTGGCCAGATGGGTTTAACCTTTTTTTTGTAATACAACATTTAATTGCTACCCCATAGAAATACAAAAACGTAACTGGGAGAAAAAATACAATAAACTTCGATAACACGAGTTAATTATAGGTTGCGTTATAATTACAAAAACAAGGGAAAATATTTCCTATAGCCTGACTAGGATAGAGAAATAAGAGAGCAACGAAATATTTATTACTTTTTGACGTAATAATCATTAACACATACACTTATTTTCGAAAAATTACTGTTGATTCCTCGGAAAAAATTCATTGGGGAACGACGGCAACTCCAACTGTGCGAGGACGGGATGTCATTAAGCAGTCACAATATAATATCTAATTTACTACAACTAAGTCTTTAATTTACACACATTTTCTATGTGAAGTACTTGTGTCTTTTGACTGCAAGTAGTCCATTAAAATAATTCCTTCAACATGGCTAAATACCGATGCTATTATTTTGCCTGTACGTTCGTAGATGTTTAGGAGGCATTCTTTAAATTCTTTTGGAACAGTGCTTCCTGCATCGGAAATGTAATGGCTGCACACGTTTTTCCAAAAAATATGTTCAGGAAAAATGTAAAATCTGAAATAATGTATTTTTTAATTAATTATTATAAATATATATAAATATCAAACCCATTATACGTAATAACGACAGGGCACAACGATTAGTTTTGGCCCTGACTGCAAAGTTCCTTTGCTGCTACACTTCTTGCACAAGTTCATCTTTTACATAGTGTTACGCTCTGCTGCCTGTTTCTCAATTAATTAGGCGCAACAGCCTAAAACTCCAGAATATTCAATTACGAGGGTTGCTCACAATCTAATGCCCCTTATTTTTTTTCTCGGAAACTATTTATTAAAACTAAACAAAATTTGTACACAGTATGAAGGAATATCTCGCATACATATACTATTTTTCTACGTAATCTCCGTCCACTTGTAGGGCCTTATTCCAACGCGAAACAAGGGCATGTATGCCTTGCCTGTACCAGTTCTTGTCCTGTTCGTGTAACCATGTCCTCACTGCATGAATAACGTCGTCATCGTCTTCAAACCTCCTCCCGCGAAGTGCATCTTTAATGCTTCCCGGGTTTCCCGACTTTTGTGGGGCCGTGCGTTGTCATGCAGGAGCAACATGTCTGCTGAATTCTTGCGAGGCCTAACTCGGCGGAAGCGCTTATTCAGTTTTTTTAGCGTCTTGACGTATGCTTTAGAATTGATTGTTTCTCCTCTTGGCATCACATCCATAAGAAGGACCCCATCAATGTCCCAAAAGACAGTTATCATGACTTTTCCGGCAGACGGTGTTGTCTTGAATTTCTTCGTTCGTGGTGAGTTTGGATGACGCCACTCCATTGACTGCCTTTTCGTCTCCGGCTCAAAATGGTGTGCCCAGGTTTCGTCGCCTGTAACAATACAGGACAGAAATGCCTCCCCTTCAGATTCAAATCTGGACAACAATTCAGAACAAATTGCTTTTCTTTGAATTTTGTGTTCGGTTGTAAGGCTTCGCGGGACCCATCTTGCGCAAACCTTGGAATATCCTAGAGCCTTGGTAATTTTACTCGCACTTCCATTGCTAATTGAAAGCTGTATGGCTAATTGCCGACTTGTGATGCGTCGATCTTGGCGAATAATGGCATCAACGCGGTGCAACACGTCCGGGCTCGTGGACGTGGTAGGACGGCCAGAACGTTGTCTGTCCTGTAGCTCAGATTCTTCGCTTCCAGAAGCTTTAATTCTCTGCACCCAGCGACCAACGGTGCTCCTATCGACTGCACGACTTCCATACACAGCACACAAACGTTTATGAATATTCACAACAGTCTGCTTCTCCGCAACCAATAATTCAATTACGGCGCGTTGTTTGTAACGAGTGTCATTTACAGACGCCATTTCAAATTGTTTACTGGGGCTGCACTGTTTGTCAGATGCTTTTGCAGTTTTGTACATATACGCGCGAAACTTCAAATTTGCAGCGCGGAAAATTTCACTTTTTTATTTGTGTTTTTGGCTGAGAAAAAAAATGAGGGGCATTAGATTCTGAGCAACCCTCGTATATTTCCAAAGGCGATTAAAATGTTGAACTACACATGTTGAAATAAAGAGCACAGATAAGTAGTTTCACCAGTTTTTTTCCATTAAGTAGCAGTGGCGGCTCGCTGGTGAAAAATAGGTGAAGTGCTATTATAATAACCCTAATAATAACAAATAGAAAAAATACAATTCAATGTCAACTTACCTAGTTTTTGTAGACCAAGGCTGTCGTTTAATGTAGCAAAATTATTTATTTCGTCTTCGTTTTTTATTAACTCTAATAAGAGTTCTTTTTTAATTGAAATATTTGCCAAAGAAGAAAGCCTTTCTTGGGATACTGCATTTCTTAAGTACGTTTTTATTTGTTTAAGGCAAGAAAAACTTCTTTCCACTGATGCACTTGTCAACGGAATAGTTAATATGAGGCAAAACAATTTCTAGACTTCGGTAAAAATTTCTTTGTTCTCATTGAGATTTTCTTGTAATTCTTGGGTCTGTAGATTGTGGTAACTTCTATCAGCATAAAGAAGGTTCAATTGGTTTTTAAAGTGCTGACTTTTTGTAAATATTTTGCCATAAAATTGACCTAAACTTTCAAATGCTTTAGACGGAAAACACTAATCATATTGTTCGAATTTCGTAGTATCAGCCAAGGACATGAATTGTAACTTATCGAGTCTTGATACCTTACTTCCATTTCCATTACAATGTGATCCAGTACTTCAGAAATCCAAATTCTATATTTTCTTCTATTGTCATTATTTGTAAGGCTAGCGTATTCCCGCTTAGGGCGCTTAGAAATTTCGATTTGTATTATTTCTATTTCCTTAGTTTTTTCAAAGAGTGTATCAAAGAAATCATCATTCCTTTTCCTCTTTAATAGTTGAGTAGTTTTATTAATTTTTGTAACACAAAAATTAATATCCAATGATTTCTTTTGGAGAACATCAAATAATATGCCAGTGAGAGAAAAAATATCATTAAATATTACAGCTAAAAATATGAATTCAAAATTGTTGAAATAGTTTAAAAACCGACGGTCAAACCCGAACATGCAGCTCAGCGGCTGTTTTGCGACTGAACTCTTCACTTGGGCGATTCACCGTGAACAAATTGTAGATATTGACGTAGGCCTTACCATGGCAACGGAAATAAAAGAGCAGAGTTAAAATACGTTTGAGGCTGACTCTTCACTACAATTGCACGAGTGTTGTAGGTAAGAGTTTTTACGGCCACTGTGTACACGCTCGACGGACTGCATTTAAAATTTAAATTTTAAATACAAGGGGACCAGAAAAAAAGTAACGTGTTTGTTTTCACTAAGCTTATTCTATCTACGACTATGTATGCCATAAATAAACGTCTCCTAATAGGTGTAATGCCGATAAATAATTTGTTATGTAATTTAAATAAATATTCGCAATTGAATGAACATTTTAGGTGAAGAGACACTTCACCTACTTCACTGGGCGAGCCGCCACTGTAAATAAATAGTGGCCCTGGATTAATAGGTCTGCAAAACCCACTTGATCTTCGATTGTATTTTGAGAGCTGTACAGACTATTTACTGTACCAGCGAATACATTTTAAAATTTCCCATAAAAACAAGTTGCAACATATTCTTGACTACATTCAGTCATCACCTACTTTAATTTTACTGTCACTCTTATACTATAAGGTAGATACATGTAATTTTTACTTTCCTATACACCCAAATGGGAGCATATTGTGACCGTAAATATTTGTATTTTGGAAGGTTACAACATTTTGTACTCCTCCGGGAATTTAAGATAATATTTTATTAAATTAAATTAAATAAATTAAATTAAATATATATAAATATCTATGAAAAAATATGGTAGTGGAAGTGACATTGTTTTTAAAACGAGTTTAGGTACAAGATCTCGGATGTAATGGGCGTTTACGGGTTAACTATTTAGATTTACATTGGTTACTTTATTGTATCGATCCTTACCCCGCAAATACCAAGTAAAATTTAGAATCCATGAAGGGTTGTAACACAGACAAGCGAATATTTGGAATTTTTCTGGGTTGAATGTCTAAACTTGCGCCGACATGTATCTGCTTTATACTCTCCCATTAAAGGTTTTAACATTACATTATATTTTAGATAATATTGAAAAATTTTTTAGCTCGCTTTTTGGCTGAAATTTTTGTATTTTGAAATATACTTTTAGACGTAATCTTAGATTTTTAAATAATAAGTACCTACACATAGGATTATATCCATAGAGAAAACTAAGTCAATTATAATCTCCAAAGATTCTATTCGATGTAAGCTGATGGCAGGCAATTATTTGATATAACAAGCGGGGAAATTCAACTACCTAGGAACACAAAAATATTAAGCCACGTGAACCTATTAACGGAGGTTATAGTTTTTTTTATTATAAAGTATTACATCGCAACTAGTCTAAAAGTATAACCAACAATTTTGATCCAACTTAAATTAACTAAATGGTTATGATAGGAATTCACCCACTCGTGTCCTCTCAGTTGTGCCTTGCAACACTTTTTTATGTGTTAACACTTCACTTTGCTCTGCTCTTGTTACTGACATTTTCACGTCTCTCTACACTAGCTCAAATGGTTTGGTCCACTTGAGCCTTCTCACTAGATCTGTATTGTCGAGGAGTTGGTTTAACTCGACATTTACGTGGTGATGAAGTCTGGTCTCATGCTTCTGTACAAGGTCATTTACTTCCTCCGTCACGATTTTTATCCTTAGATCTCTGTGGATGGTGTTTCGAGCGTACCAGGGTGCATCTACGATATTCCTCAGCACATTGTTCTGGAAATTTTGAATTTGTTGGCACAGCCTCAAAGTTGACAACCGTATTTCCATACTGGTTTTAAAACTTGATTTTATAGAAGTAACTTGTTATTTATTGAAAGTTGTGTTTTTTCCCAGTAACCAATACATTTTCCTATATTTTATATTTAATTCTTCTATTTTCTTCTTTATATGCTCTTTCCACCGTAGTTTGGCATCCAAGCTCTTTCCAAGATACTTAGCTGTATAAGCATGCGGTATGATGCTGTTGTTGAGTGTCATTGGCACATAATCGTCCTTCTTGTTCATGAGGTTGATATGCACTGACTTGCTTTTCGTTTAGTTTTATTCTCCATCGTTTTGTCCATCTCTCCACCTGGGTAGTGGCTTGTTGTAATGTTTCTGCCATTTCTTCAGTTCTTTCGCCTATCGCCTAGTATTGCAGTGTTGTCTGCAAACCTGGTTATTGTTATCTCATTGGTTGACGAGATGGCGTTGGTGTACAATAGGTATAGTATTGGCTACAGTACACTGTCTTGTGGTACCCCTGTCTTAATTTCGTATACATCGCAGTATTCCTCTTCTTGCTTGATCCTGAACAGCCTGTTGGCGACGTAAGACTTCAGAAGTTTAGCAAATTGTTTAGGCAGATTTTTTTTAGTTTATGATTTAGTCCTTGATGCTATACTTTATCAAAAGCCTGGGCAACATCTAAGAAAATTGCTGAGCAGACTTTTTCACCTCAAGACTTTTCTCTATGGTATTTATTACCTCTGAACTTGCTCTACAGATGAATGTTCATTTCGGAATCCAAACTGGTGTGTTGGTATCAATTCTTTTCTCTCTATTATTGGTTTAAGCCTTTTGAGTAATAGTTTTTGAAATAGCTTTGAAATTATGGGCAAGTGCGAGATGGGCCGATATGACGCTATTTCATTCAGCAGTCTTCCAGGTTTCTGTATTTGGTACATATTTTAATCGAAATGCTGCGTTTATTATGTAAGTTAGTTTTAGTATTCCTTTTCTAGGTAGGTGTTTCAATACTTTCTCTGTTATTAAATGAAATCCCGCAGATTGTTTCGGATTTAAATTTTCTTTAATTTCTTTTGCCACTTCTTGTGGAGCGACCAATTTTATTTCATCCTCCTCTCTTCCATCTTCCGCATGCTTCATTTTGTACTTGTTGTTCATTCGGTTGAAATATCTTGTCCAAGTGGTTTGCGAAGGCATCTGCCTTCTGCTTGTTGTTCCTTGCCCAACCGTTTTCAGTTCTTAGTGGTGGCACCTGGGTTATCGGCCTTCTGATTTTTTTGGTTACTTACCATATCGAATAGCTAGTGTTTTTGTGATTTATCAGATTTTTAAGGTAGATGTTTACCGATTCGTTTTTTATGTCCTGTATTTCTCTTTTCAGCTGTTGTGTGAAACGGTTTAGTCTAGTTATCTATTGGAGCTTCGGTTTGTTGCCATTTTCTCCTGGTTCTTCTTTTCTCATCAACTAGCTCCTTGATCTCGTTGGAGTAATTGTTGCCTATTATTTTTGTTGTGATTTCTGGAATGCTGCCCCAAGCAGCTTGCTGAATGTCCACTACAAGCTTTTCAGCTTCGTGGTCCTTCTTCTTCTCCAATGCCGTCTCTATTCAGAGGTTGGCGACCACCTGGTTAAATTGTTCTCTGTTATTCGCAGCTCGGAAGAGTTGTTCGACGTTCATTCCAGTCCACGTTCTTATGTTACGGAGCCAAGATAGTCTCTTTCTTCCCACTGCTCTTCTTCCGACAAGTTTTCTTTTAATTATTAACTGTGGTAGTTTATATTTAGTGTTCCGGAGAATGTATCCAAAGTACGCAGTCTTTCTCTTTTTAACTGTACTTAATAATTCTCTATCCTTTCTTATTCTTCTCAATACTTCAGCATTACTCACTCTTTCAGTCCAAGATCATTTCGAATGATTCTATTCGTTTCATAGTTGATTTCTTTAACGTCCAAGCCTCAACCCCATGTAGCACATTAGACCATATGTAACACTTAAGGAATTTCAATCGGATTGCAAGATCAAGGTTTCTATTGCTTAGTATCGATTTAAAGTTAACGAAAACACTTCTAGCTATTTCAATTCTTGTTAAGATTTCTTCATCTGGTTCTAATGAATCGTTAATCCAACACCCAAGATATTTATACTTTCAGACTCTCTCAATAGGCACGTTATTAACCGTAAGTTGTATTGGACCTACTGGTACTTTGCTAATTACCATGAATTTTGTTTCATTTGTATCGTGGTCCAATTATCCCTTATTTCTCGGCACGTTCAGCTGAACTCGTTTAGCTCTTCTTGAAACCGTTTCCAATCTGTGTGTTTGTCAGTCAGTGTTGGGCTACATTGTTTCTTCATTATGTTTTCTCTTAATGTTAGAATTATTGGAGAGTGGTCAGAGCTCAGATCAAAGTTCTCTTCGATGTTGATAAAGTTTGCTGCTACTTTCCTTGGAGATGCCGAAATCAATCAGGCCCGGTATTTTGTTTTGATCTGAAGGCCAGAAGGTGGGTAGTTACAGTTCCTTTCTTTTACGGCTTCATATAATTCTTTTCCTTTTGTTGTGGTCAGTCTTGAACTCCAAAATTGATTTTTGGCGTTGAAGCCTCCTCTAACGATAAATCGTTCTCCTAAACTTTGTAGCAGGCTTAAATAATCTCTTTTTTTTCAGGTTATGCCTTGGTGGACAGTAGATTGCTGTAACTTTAATCTTGTATTTCTTCCGTTTTATATTTGGTTTCTTCGTAGTGCGTTACGTTTTCTTTGACTATCACTGCACTTCCTCCCCTAGTAATGTTTTGTGGATGTGTAGTGTGGTAAGTTTTATATCCTTTAAATTTAATGTACTTTTGTTTTGTAAGGTATGTCTCTGATATGAGACATATCTTATTTTTTGCAGATCCAGGAATACTGTAACTCGTTTTGATGTTGCTGAATACCGTTGGCATTCCAGCCAGCTACTCATATCTTTTGTGTTCATTATTTTGTCTTTCAAGCAGTAGGTTTATTACTATTTCGCTCATGTTTTGTTAATCTCTCGGAGTTTGTTTCTAGCATTTTTTCTTACTGCTCGAACCTTATAGGTTATAGTGAACTCCATTAAAGCATAAAAAATCATAGGCAGCTTAAGAGAGGTAATTTGGAAATACAAATAATATATGTGAATGAAGAGTCAGATTTTAAGCAACCCAGCTGAAACTCATGCAGAAACGGTCAAAAGCAAAGGACTGATAAGAAGCACGGAAATAAAAACATTAAGAGCAATATAAAGGGTAACTCCGCGAGGTTAAACCAGAAGTAGCGATATAAGGATGAATTACTTATACTAGAAGATGTAGTCAGATGGACGAGACGGGGAATACGACAATGGAGAAACCATATCGACAGGATGAACCCGTATAAATTCGTGAAGTGGGCGAAAGACCAAAATCAAAAAGCAGAAGGTTTCCTAAAAGATGCACAGAAAGCTGGTGGTCGGAATCCCAAGAGATGTAAAATGCAGAAAAACAGGACGAAGCCCTAATAAAAAAAGATGAAAAAGATATACAAACGCAATTAATTGTCGACGACTTGTTACAGTTAAAGGATCTAGACTATAATAATTAATATGTATCTACAGATTGACCAACTTAACTGAAGCCGCGAAATGTGTAAACAAACAAGCGAGACAAAACAGACCCAAGTGTGGTGTAAATTTGATATCACAGGCTTAGTACACTCAGCGATAGAAACTTTCTTAAGGTGGGGTAGCGTGGTTAAAATTTAATGGTTGTACTCACAGACTACTACTATTATTTCACGGACTGTGCCGATATTGCAAGCGCGCAGTTCAAGTTTAGAATGAAATCCATGCCCATTTAAGCCACTTGGCTTGTGCGCAATTCGCGATCAGGGTTTCAGCTATATTGGTCAAGCTGTATGTACATCTATATAGGTATTTTTTCAGATACCTAATTTTATTTTAAGATGGTGTTTTTTTTAAGTATGTAAATCTTCTTTTATTTGTAGTAAATTAAATCAAATCCTAAACAGAAGAAGACGTAGAAGGCGAAGGACAAGATGAAAGAATGGAATAGGAAAGAACGTAGAAAGAAGTACTTTAAATGATTACATGTGGAAAAATAAAAATAAATTGTGTATAGGATGCGACAAAAGCTATAAAGCAGTCGCTGTATTACTTATGCATATATAAAATAATGTGTTATATACATTTTTTCAGAATTAATAATTGTTATTTCCAATATATTACAAAATTTAGTGTAAATGTTGTTATAAGATGGTGGCTAACTAGATTTACAGTATTCTTGTGGTCCTATTCTACTTAATTCTGTAGCCCGAAATTAAACGCGGAAAATGTTTTAATATTTGATTTGGAATATTTCGTTTTTAGATATGGGTTAGTTCATTGATATAGACTAAAACGGTTTAATAGCTCTTGGCAATAAAGTATTTACAGAAAAACATGCTTGTAGGATAAATTTAAAACCTAGAAATACAAACAAATTCTGTTCCATTAAAAATATGATCGACCAAACATGCTTATGTGGCAAAATAGGAACGCACGTATTACATTATTTTCCACGTTTGTGAAGTTATACAAATTTAGAACAAAATTTGACACATAACATTTAACTTTCACTGTTTTTATCATTAAACACATTGCATTAGCAAGTTACGCAGTGCAATAACTAAACATTCTATTGTGCGTTTGAATAATTATGTCACTTAAGAGCTAAAACTTGTACCTAAATCTGTTGTTATACGTAACTTGTTTTAAATGGAATATGAATTTACCTGTAGGTAAATGATTTGCCAAGAACCACTTTAATTAAATTATCGGTATAGTGCGTAAATTGCTGTTGCAATGTGTTTTACCGAAGTGTTTATACCCACAATAAACGTCTTCTATGAAACACTTATCCTACGTAGCAACATTTCACAGAAACGCTCTTAAACTTAGCTTTTCTACAGAAGGAAACATCACAAAAGCTTTCGCATTATTGTACAGGTAGGTATTTTACCGTTTTGAAAAGGGTAGAGTTACAGGTCTTAGGTCTTATTTTTACATTTACCTAAACCGAATATTTAAAATTTCTTGGAAAAATGGCAATAAATTATCCAGTATTGTTTATGAAAGATACGTTTTAACTTCAAACTTGTTCAGTAATGACAATAATCTATGTAAGCATACAAGACAATTAGCGACATTAACATCATTACAATAACTCTCATATAATAATTAAATTGCTTGTTGGTGATTTATGAAGGCCATGAGCAACTGGTTTAAATTAAACGCTAAGAATTTCAACATTATCAACCTACAGATAACCTCACTATTAAAAAATGTGCCCTTTGACTTGTCTAGTCTATTCTGGAAATAATCGGTATCACCTAAAATATAAATCTTACTGCCAATTCAAATAAAACTCAAGCTATACAGTACGGCCATTAAAAAAGGGTAGGCCACGGAAAGTCAAACGTATGTCTAATCTTTATTGAAACATACTTGTGGATTCTCGTGGTGTCATTTAAGGGATTGGCGAACCACTTGATTAGATTTCGCTGGTTAAATAACAATGCTTGTGGAATATAAAAATGAACTGTATTTAGAGAAGTACAAACTTAAAATCAAACCGTTCACATCAACGGTTAACAAAGAAGTCATGCAATATTTCAACCCCCAACCTGAGCAACCCCGAGTAGTGTCGACATACAGGTGCGCAGCCATGGGCGTACCATCGGGACGTAACACTTGTTATACGTTTACTTAGTATTTTTGCGAAATCACAACAAATATATAAATTAATACTACCTTATTCAATGCGAACAGTATATTAATCCGGAAAAATATAGAAGCTTATCTATTATGTATATCAAACATATAATTATTTTCTTCTTCTTCAAGTGCTTTATCTCTTACGAGACGTAGCGATATTCTCTCATATGCTTGTGTTGCTCGTTTAGAGTGCCACAGACATAGAGGACCTACAGGCTTAACATGGGCTCCGAACCACGGGAAGTGTAAACGCTTCTACTCCAGAGAACATTGCATTAGGCAGAATACCTCGTTGGTTTGCCATTGCCTTACGACGGTGAACGGCCGTTAAAAATCCGATGTTCCGATACTGGGAATTGAACACAGGACCTTCATCGTAGAAGTCTAATGCTCTAACCTCTAGCCCACAACCGCCTCTTAATTATTTTGGTAACAGTCAACTGTACAAGGGTACGGACCTCAAATTTTATAGTTATGCTTATAGTTATTATTTTCTTCTTCTTCTTCTTCTCTTCGTTTTTGTTCTCCTATCTGATCTTTTTCTTCCAATTTTCTGCCCAACTCTTCATGGGTCTACCAGGGTTTCTCTGTCCCGTTGACCTAAAACCCCTTGCTACTTTAATCGTTCTATTATTGTCTTCTCTTATAACGTGGCCGTTCCATCATTTTCTTCTTCTTTTTACAAGTTTAAGATGTTTATTACTTCACATTTGTCTCGTATTTCGTGATTTAGATTGTCTCTTCTTGTTCTTTCCGTTATTGTTCTTAGTGTATTTGTCTATACTGTGCGAAGTAATTGTGTTTTGCTGTGTTGGTGTTGGGTTTCCGCCCCATCTGTCAGTACTAGTCTAACCATCGAATTATGCAGGGTGTTTCAACGAAAAATAGCCGCCCTCGGTATCTTTCGAACCTATTCTTCTCTTCTCCTTCGACTTAGTTTAGGACTGGATCCTGTTGCCTTACGAGGGTGAACGGCCGTTAAAAATCCGATGTTCCGAAACTGGGAATTGAACACAGGACCTTCATCGTAGAAGTCTAATGCTCTAACCTCTAGACCACGACCGCCTCTTAATTATTTTGGTAACAGTCAACTGTACAAGGGTACGGACCTCAAATTTTATAGTTATGCTTATAGCTATTATTTTCTTCTTCTTCTTCTTCTCTTCGTTTTTGTTCTCCTTTCTGATCTTTTTCTTCCAATTTTCTGCCCAACTCTTCATGGGTCTACCAGGGTTTCTCTGTCCCGTTGACCTAAAACCCCTTGCTACTTTAATCGTTCTATTATTGTCTTCTCTTATAACGTGGCCGTTCCATCATTTTCTTCTTCTTTTTACAAGTTTAAGATGTTTATTACTTCACATTTGTCTCGTATTTCGTGATTTAGATTGTCTCTTCTTGTTCTTTCCGTTATTGTTCTTAGTGTATTTGTCTATACTGTGCGAAGTAATTGTGTTTTGCTGTGTTGGTGTTGGGTTTCCGCCCCATCTGTCAGTACTAGTCTAACCATCGAATTATGCAGGGTGTTTCAACGAAAAATAGCCGCCCTCGGTATCTTTCGAACCTATTCTTCTCTTCTCCTTCGACTTAGTTTAGGACTGGATCCTGTTGCCTTACGAGGGTGAACGGCCGTTAAAAATCCGATGTTCCGAAACTGGGAATTGAACACAGGACCTTCATCGTAGAAGTCTAATGCTCTAACCTCTAGACCACGACCGCCTCTTAATTATTTTGGTAACAGTCAACTGTACAAGGGTACGGACCTCAAATTTTATAGTTATGCTTATAGCTATTATTTTCTTCTTCTTCTTCTTCTCTTCGTTTTTGTTCTCCTTTCTGATCTTTTTCTTCCAATTTTCTGCCCAACTCTTCATGGGTCTACCAGGGTTTCTCTGTCCCGTTGACCTAAAACCCCTTGCTACTTTAATCGTTCTATTATTGTCTTCTCTTATAACGTGGCCGTTCCATCATTTTCTTCTTCTTTTTACAAGTTTAAGATGTTTATTACTTCACATTTGTCTCTTATTTCGTGATTTAGATTCTCTTCTTGTTCTTTCCATTACTGTTCTTAGTGTATTTGTCTATACTGTGCGAAGTAATTGTGTTTTGCTGTGTTGGTGTTGGGTTTCCGCCCCATCTGTCAGTACTAGTCTAACCATCGAATTATGCAGGGTGTTTCAACGAAAAATAGCCGCCCTCAGTATCTTTCGAACCTATTCTTCTCTTCTCCTTCTACTTAGTTTAGGACTGGATCCTGTTAATTCCAAGCTTTGCCTCTTCGATCTATGTAGTTATCTTCGGAAGCGGACGTCCAGCTTTCACGCCATCTTTTCGGTGGTCTTCCTGGAGGTTGGTTTGTGAAGTCATCACTATTTTAGCTAATCCGTCATCTCCCATTCGTCCCACATGATCCCTTCATTGCCGACGTCTCGTTCTGGACCATCGTACTACATCTTGAATGTTGCAGATTTCTCTATTGTTGTTATATCTTTGTCTGTCTGTAGTGTTACACCTGCTATTGCTGGCAAGGTTTTCATTTCTGTAGTTCGGAGTATTTATTTTATTTTTGAATTTCCGCCCATGTCTCCGCGGCTTATGTTAATATAAGCCTAACGCAGGTCTTATAGGTCCTTACCTTACTGTCTACCGCTATATGCTTGTTATGCCAAATGATGACGCGCAAACAACAATGATGCTTTTGTGGCTTGAGCACCTACCTCTTGCTGAATATTCCGGCTGCTTGACGTGTTAGTACCTAGATAATTAAAGGTCATTACTTGGTTTACTGTGTGATTGTCGATTGCAAGCTTACAACGCATGGGTTCTTTAGATATTGTCATTGACACTATCTTCTCGATAGATATTTCCATATTGAATTCTTCAACAGTTGTTTTACATTTGTATAATAATATAGGAGGCGTTGCCGATCGTGTTCGTTTGCTGCTATGCTTACTGCATCGTCCGCGTAGCAAATGGTTTTTATGCAGTGTTCTCCCATCGATAACCAGCATTCACTGTTTTTACACTTTCTTTAATTTGGTTCATGATCACGTTGAATAGTGTGTGGCTAAAACTGTCTCTCTGGCTTATCCCAGATGACACCGGTACCACCTCCGTTAGCTTCCCGTTTGATTTTATTCTCTTCCTACAGTTGGAGTTCAGTTCACTGATAATTTTTGGGTTGACATTGTTTTGTTTTAATATGTCCAAAGTATCCGTTAACTTTATTCGGTCCAATGCCTTGGCAAATGATGTATATTGCGTCTATCGTTGATCGGTTCTGACGGAAACCCTGCTGATCCTCCTCTATGAAAATGTACTGCATGGTTCTTTCCGAGATAATCTTCGTTAATAATTTTGAAGTGCTGTTTAGGATACATATACCTCGATAATTTTTTGGGTTTGTTTTGGTTTCCTTTTTGAAAATAGGTATTGTGGTAGTTGTTCGCCACTAAGTGGGTATAGTCCCCGTATCAACTATTTTCTGAAAGAGGATTCTTATTTCCTAATGTCGTTTTTCCCCGCCGGATTTAATTATTACATTTGTGATTTTGTCAGGGCCTGGGAATTTACGGTTTTTAGTTTTTTAATTGCTGATGTTACTTGCTCTTGCGTGATTGTAAGTGGAGGAATTTGGTTATTTTCTTTGTCATTGAACTTGTTCATAAAATTACCTGCGATATTATTTGTAAGCGTTCCTCTGTATAATTTTTTAAGTGTTCATTGTGTGCTATCATCATTGTTTGGATATATTCGTTAATTGCCTTACTCCTACTTCTAAGCATGTTCCAGATTTTCTACTGGTTTCCGTATAGATCATACTCCATATCATTTGAGAATGTTGTCCAGAACTCTCTTTTATTTCTTGTATGCAGGCATTTACGGCAATTCTTGTTTGTGCATGTTTGTCATATTCATTTGGTGTCTTATTGTGCCTAAATTACAGGTACGTTTTCCGTTTCTCTGCAGCTAGTATCATTACTTTTTTTTGAAATTTTATAGGAGATGAATGTGTCAGCTAAGGGGCTGATAATACACGTCCGGATTTTATGTAAAAAGATGTCCCCCTTTCTGTCTTTGTTGACGTGTTTCGGCGGTTTTCAAGAAAGGAATAGTTTTGAAGGATTCCCAGGGTGGCTACTTTTCCGTGAACAACCCTGTATATAGTAACCTTGTTTTATAGGTTTAGATACTTCATCCGGGTTACATAAAAAAAATACCTTGATACTGATGCTCCTTTCATGGTGTGTTATCTGACTTGTCTGTATGTATGCGATCGCTCGAGATCTCTACCTCTGGTAGTACTGGAAGTTTTAGAATTACTATAGCATACTTCCTTCTATTTCCAACTTGCATCCATTGATTCTCTAGCTACAATTAGGGCTTGTTCACCGGTAGCTCCATGTTGTATTCATTTGCTGTTAGAAATTTATGCAGGAATCTCCGCACAGTATCTTCTGATTTCTGCGAGCAATGTCGCATCGTCTGCGTAACACCCTTTCTAAATCCTGTCATGTCTTTAACGCCATTAATTAATTTGTTTATTATAATGCTAACCATAACTGGGCACAATAAGACACCCTGTCTGTTTCCTGAGTTACATTTTATCTCATCTATGAATTGGTTTCTCACTTGCACTTCTCTAGTTGAATTTATGTTGATATCTTCAATCACTTTGATTAACTCCGCCGGTACATTGTTTTTCAGTATTTCCATAACGTCATGGAGCTTTATTCGATTGAATGCTTTTCTAAGATCTATATAGCACATAAAGGCTGGCGCATTATATTCGATCGCCTTTTCGACAACCTGATGAATTATAAATATAGCGAAGTGCATCCTTGTTTTTTTTTATTTAACTGTAGATCGGATTTGTCTAACATAATTTTTGTTAACAACTTCTGTGTAGTTCAAGAGTGTAGTTTGATGGGTTGCGTTTTTCTACCTTTTATAATAAAGAGATCGTTGTACAGATTTTCCATTCGTTCGGTACTGTATTATTCTTTATTTTTTTATTAAATAGTTTAGACCAATGTCTTTATAGGTATTTCCCACCATACTTCAAAAGCTCGTTTCTGATTCTATCACACCCAGGGGCTTTCGTATTTTTTAGAGTTTCAATAATTTTCTTATTATCTTCCCCGTTATGATTTCTATTACATTACCTACTTCTAGTATTATCAGCTCTGGATTATAGGTATTCTTGATCTTCTTCATATACGTTTTGAAAGTATTCTTTTCACTGTCTAGTATCTATAACTTGTATCTTTATTTATCTAACTTTGTCTTCCGCAACATTCTCCATACATTTTTCTGTGGCCCATACATGTCCCTCTCCATTTCTTTAGTTAATTTTTCCCAGTACATCTCTCTCAATTGCGTTCTTGTATGTACGGTTTTCCGGTGTCTGTGTTTTGTAGCGTAGCAAGGCTTTCTTCTTTTTCTTCTTCTTCCCTACTAACCCTTTTACCTCGCCTGTGATCCAACATGTTTTGTGCTTATGCGGTATCTCTATTCTTATTGTTCTTATTACTATAGATTTCTCCGCCGCTTACAAGATGTTATTCTTTACTTTTTCAATAACTATTATGTTTACATTAATATTACAATAATATGTACAGCTTACTTACAGGAATCAATCATAAGATAACTCATCCATAGGTTTGATCCAAATCATAGATGTAGATATATGTATAATATACATATATATTTGTTAGGGATTTTTCTACTGTTTATATCTGTTATACAGTTATTCACATAACTGATTTTACAATTCATAGCTCATCTACCATTTGAAATTTATATACAGGGTGTCCCATGACGTGAGGTCACTACTTCACCTACGTGTAGGAGAGGTGAAAAGAAGTCGAAACTAAAGGGCGGTCATTTTCTCTAAATCGACTAGTTAAAAATTTATGACCTGTTTTAGCTAAACTACTAAAGGCAACAGAAAATTGGAGAGACCTAGAACAACGTGGCGGAGGAGGATGCACGAAATAAAAGCAACAGGACGAACATGGCTGGATGTGAAACGATTTGTCCAAAACAGAACAATATGACTATGACTTTGATGGACCATCCGCTCTCCTAATCAAAAACTTAAAGAATCTTCCTTTGCGCATGTAATAACTAAAACTGTTTTAATTATTAAACATAATTACAAGTAATTTTGAGAAATCCCCAACAATCTACAACTGCTTTGGTTCCTTCTTCTCCTCGGGCGCACTGGATAATGAAGCGTTTTTTCCTACAACCTCGCTGCGTTTGAACCCAACTGATTCGCCTGGTCGAATGAACTGCACCATGTTCACTTGTGGATTATGTACTGTACTGGGGCTCGGATCTTTTATTAAAAGTCTTAGTAACATAGATGATATGGTAGATGGGGTAATCCTGGAATTAAGTTTCATTAATTATCGTTCACTTAACTAATCGGCTAAGGTACCACAGTATAAAATTAATACAGTTAGAGCAGAAGCCTCTTAATCCACAATGATCATGAAACATCATGATTGGAGAATAAACAGAAACATAACCTCATTGCCAGCGTGTTATGTCACGTTATGGAGAGTTAAAACCAACCAATTAACCAACTCCTGTATCAAAATTATTTATTTTCCCGGTTGTTCTGTTAAAGAAGTTTGTTTTTGTTTTTTATTGTGCAAGTTACCACGTACTAACCACTCTCGAAATAGAAATAAACTGCCAAATTTTAACATTAGCGGGTTTTCGCTCCTATTTCTTATACATATATGTTCTACAAAATATCTACTGTGGCAAAATAGGACTGTAGTTCCTTTGTAGCGGGTTGTGTCCTACATCTACGGTTTTTGAACTGTCTCCTTCTAAAATTGTCCGTTGAAAAACTATCGCAAAATTAATACGATTGCAACCAACTATCAGTTAAGTGCTTAGTAACAATATACTATATAGGTGCCACCAGTGAAACGACCGTGTAAACTCTATACTGTACTATTCTCTTAAGATACAATACGCCTTATGAATGATACTAACCATTTAGGAAGCAAAGCAAGTCTGAACCATCCTGGTATAAAAACAGAATTTTCCTGTTTCTTTATGGCTTTGACAATTCGATCTGCAACTTCATCGGAGTTAAGTGCTGGTACGACTCTTAATTCAGGACCTTTGTCTGTTTCTGTAGATTTTATAAAATATGGGCATATTATCGTTGTTTTTACCCCACTTGAACCTACAAAATACAAAGTTTTACATTTCACTGCACGTCTTAGAATCTATAGTTTTTGTAGTAAACAATGATTCAGAATCAATTAATACGACAAAAGAGAGAATGTTGCAACTCTTTAATTATGTATATTGAATTCTATTGGATTCATTAACAGTTTTACATGATCAACTACACTGCTCCAAGAAACTAACGCACCAATTATTAATGTTGCGATAAAAGAAAAGTAGTGCGCTATCTACTTCAACCAAATGTATGGAATGAATTTCTGATACAAACCTGATAGACACATGTTACTTTTGGTCTGTTTCTACATCTTTAACTTTGTTAAAAACATCAAATAATTTTACGTGTACATTTACAATTTACTTGCAGTTTCGTTTTAGTTTAAAACGTATCAAATTGTGTAGCTGTCATCAAACAATTGCTTGTACGATCAGTCTTATTTAAAATGCAACGTATCTCAAGAAATTTAAGTCGTGATGAGTGTGTCACAGCCCTTACTTTGTCCGAAGAGGGTATTCTTTCCGCAATATCGCTGACAGGCTTGGGGTGAACCACACAACCATTTCTCGGGTCATCCAGCATTTCAGAGAAGGGCGACCACGTTTTCTTCGAATGCGTGCACTAAGAGAGCGCTTTACCACCACAAGAGTCCTCCAAAGACAACTCAGCAGTACATAATGTGCAGGTTAGCATTGAAACCGTTCGCCAACGTCTTCTGGAAGGAAATCTGAGAGCCAGATTACCAGCTACTGGCCTACAGTTGACTGCAGACCACCGCAGACACAGATTGGATTTTGTTAGAAACCACTTGAATTGGGAAAATGAAGATTGGAGACGAATTTTGTTCACAGACGAGTCCAGATTTTGTTTGGAGAGTTGTGATAGGCGCATTCGAGTTTTTAGACGATTTTAGAACGATATGCTCAATGCAATTTTGCCCCCACGACTGCATTTGGTGGTGGCTCAACAATGATATGGGGAGACATATCTTTCACGGTCCGCACAGACCTACACATGTTCCCCAACAGTCGGAGGTACATTACGGATATCTTAGAACAGTATGTTGTGCCATATGCCGCATACATCGGAAACAAATTCCAATTAATGCACGACAACGCTAGGCCCCACACAGCCAGAATTGTGCAAGAATACCTAGACGATGTTGGTATTCCTGTTATGCAATGGCCAACCAGAAGTCCCGACTTGGATCCGATTGAGCACCTCTGAGACATTTTCGGAAGACAAGTACGATCGCTTCAACCACCCGCTGCAACTCTTAACGACCTAGGGAATTCATTAGTGGAAATGTGGGATAATCTTGAAGAAGAGCAGTTAAGTGTGTTAATTTCAAGCATGAACCGTCGTTGGCAAGCTGTCATAACAAGTAGAGGAGGAAACACAGCCTACTGAACCTATAAACTTACAATTTTTCAGTTTTCGAATTTTAATTTTTTAAATTTTTGCGTTGATTGTTGTTAAATTGCGTTCATTGTCGTTTATTTGGATAAAATACGGTTTACTGAATTTTAAGCATTATCTATGATTAAACGTACTTCATTACATGCAATACTTTAAACAATATTGCGATTGTTAGTTATGCTGCATTAATTTCTTGGAGCAGTGTATATCAGCATCCTAGCTAAATACATAATAGATTTTGCTATTGAATATGTAACGCGGACTAATTAAATTAATATCGTGTAAACAATGAAACCCAAGTTTATCAATAAACCAGTGCCATTTTACTGTTGATTAGTGAAATTACAGCCTGTGCCTGAAGATAAGCAAAAGGATAACAACAGGCATTCAAATCAAAAAAGAAATACAAAATAGAAATTCACGGATACTAAAAAAAAAATAATTGAATTGATAGAAGATAGGAGAAAATACAAGATTCCAAAAATAAAAATGGTCAACAGGTGTAGAGAGCGCTAAGGAACAGACTTAATAGTGGAGATAGAAATGCAAGAAAAACATAAACGACAATTATGAAATGATACAATCAGAAATACAAAAACCAAAAAAGGATAAAGTACAGACAAGTGATATAAAAATGAGAAAAAGTAAATGATAACAACAGATAAAACGATAATACGAAAAAGGAAAGAATACGTTGAAGAACTATACAGAGATGGAAAAAATAACTGAAATAGAGATGAAAAAAAGGATATATGTAATTGAATAAAGCACTGAAACATCCAACCATTGATGGAACTACTTAGCTGTGAAACCATCAAAACTCTCAACGACAACTAACACAAGGTATATAACAAATATGAAGTTTTTCAAAAACATTTTCATAGTGTCTAATAGTGCGAATATTCAAAAAGATACTGAACAAATGCGAAAACCATACTTCGTAGAATATCAAAAATTAAAGAAAATAACCTGACAGAAGACCAGTTTGCGGTTAGACACAATATGGGAACACGCGTAGCAAATCCAAAACATTTACTGCATTATTAACAAATGTATGCTCAAATTAGCACAACTTAACCTTTACATTATATCAAGTATATACCGGGTTTTCTATTCGAAGCGGAACATAGGAACAAATGAGATAGGAAAAAGCTATACAATTATGTTCTTGTATGAATTTTGTTATTTGAGATTTACTTAAATGGAAAATAAAATTTCTGCAAGTAGTCTGATAACAATTTACTTGAAAATTTCCTGTCGGTAAATTATGCGATTTTACATTTTTAATTTCGTTTGTTTCAGTCCAATTTAAATCCCTTTGCTATTCGAATTAAATTTAACAGTAAATTGTTTTTTCTGTAACTTACCTGTAGATTATTTTACATTGAAAACAGTAAAAAGGAAGTACAATACGAAATTTGAATATGCTGTCTTCCTCTGCTTTACCGCTGAATTACCGTAGCAAGAAAATTAAATTCTCACAAACGTATATATCAATACAAAGTATGTTTCATAATTACTCAATACGTAATATAAATTGTTATAAATTTCGAAGTGAATTGTTTTTTGGTGATGTTTAATGTAAATTTTTCTATTTATACAACTAGAAGTAACAAATTTTACCCCGAAATAAAATGTATCTTTTTCATATTCTCTTACGTCTTACGTCAGTAAGAATTCTTTGTATGCCTAAATAAAGACCGCGGTTTCACTTCCATAACTTATCTTCATTCTTAAAATTAAAATTATGTTCTTAGTAACATAACCAATGGGTGCACCCAACGAACCTTCACGCTCCAGTTCAGTTTTCAATGCTGCCAAGAAGCTAACCGCAGCAGCTTTTGAAGCACAGTAATCAGTTAGTTTTTGTATACCCATGTGTCCTGCCATAGATGAAATGCTGACAATATGGCCCTTATTACAATCTATCATATTTGGTAAAAATGCTTTGGCAGTCTGAAAAGATTAAATAACATATGTTTATAAATTAAAAAGAAATAAGCCAGTTTAAACAAAATGCTGAAAAAGGTGTTAAATATTTAAGTAGCATATAGTAACATCAAAAACAAGTCGAAAAGCCTTAATCCATATCAAACCCCGAAATAACCACTTGACAAGCTGCCAACGTAACTCATTTGGACTTTTATGTCTGGGATTACCTAAACAAACTACTCAAAAATGTACAGGAATATTGTAATATAAAGCATATATGTTTGTATTTGGCGGATAATAGTCGTCTATTATTGATAATTAGAGCAATCGGCAATGTTTGATGTTAAAAAACAAAAAGCAACCCAATCCAGTTGCAATTGTGTAACCGTATTAGTGTCAAGTCGAGTTTGTCTGTTTGATTAAATAATCTTTCCTCTCTTCTTAAAATCCTTTTGTTCATTGTTTTTTTATTCGTGTGTTACATTTGTGTTCTTAATAATAAACAACAATGCAGAGAAACCTTTTAAAAATAGAACAACGAAATTTAGCCGTTGCTATGCACCAAAGAGGAGATCGCCAGGTCGATATTGCTGATATGTTAGGAACCACGCAGAGCGTAATTTCAGGTGCCCTTTCGCACCTTATAGAAACAGGTACGACTTCAAGAACGTCTGGAAGTGGATCGTTTCGCATCACAAGACCTCATGAGGATCGACTTCTGGTAATTAATGCAAGAATGCACCCCTTTTCAACTGGTCGACATCTACAGCAAATGCTCCAGAATACCACAGGAAATCGAGTCTCCGACCAAATTGTGACAAATCGATTGTTTGAGGTAGGACTTACCTCATACCGCCCCTTGAGATGTCTTGCAAAAACTGTGTCTCAACGAAGACACCGGGGGGAATGGTCAAGACGTAGGTTTCAAGAAGCGACACCGTGAAATAATATAATGTTTTCGGACTAGTCCAGATATTGTCTCAGCAATGATATCCGGCGTCAAAGAGTATATCGTAGTGCAAAAACTGTGCTTAAACGAAGACACCGGATGGAATGGTCAAAACGTAGATTTCAAGAAGCGACATCGTGAAATGATATAATGTTTTCGGACTAGTCCAGATAATGTCTCAGCAATGATATCTGGCGTCAAAGAGTATATCGTAGTGCAAAAACTGTACCTCAACGAAGACACCGGGGGGAATGGTCAAGACGTAGGTTTCAAGAAGCGACACCGTGAAATAATATAATGTTTTCGGACTAGTCCAGATATTGTCTCAGCAATGATATCCGGCGTCAAAGAGTATATCGTAGTGCAAAAACTGTGCTTAAACGAAGACACCGGATGGAATGGTCAAAACGTAGATTTCAAGAAGCGACATCGTGAAATGATATAATGTTTTCGGACTAGTCCAGATAATGTCTCAGCAATGATATCTGGCGTCAAAGAGTATATCGTAGTGCAAAAACTGTACCTCAACGAAGACACCGGGGGGAATGGTCAAGACGTAGGTTTCAAGAAGCGACACCGTGAAATAATATAATGTTTTCGGACTAGTCCAGATATTGTCTCAGCAATGATATCCGGCGTCAAA